>CAIGRB010099695.1:12477-34144 GCA_903798255.1 Fraxinus quadrangulata
TGCTGATGAATGAAGTTATGAAGATGGAAAAATATTACATTTTGGATAAAGAAATGAAATTTAGTTACAATGTAATTATACTTGCAAATGTTTAATTTTGGGCATTGTTTGTTTCTAGTTAGTTTGAGCATTGTTTGTTTTGGATTTTAAAATTTTGAATTTGTATTTTGACAAAAAAAAAAAAAAGCAAACGGGGCAGGCTCCCACCCCGTACCCATCCCGCCTAGGTGGGGCGCGGGGCGGGCGGGATAGGGGAGGGGTGGGGGTGCCGCCTCATCCCAAACCCACCCCACTGCCATCCCTAGTTCCGCCTTTCTTATAAATATTTTGGCAAAATATTCACATTTTGGAAGAAATCCAGGTTCTTTTGATATTTTTCATTTCATTTTTTAAATAGTTCGTGATGATATTTTTATGTTGTTAGTTCTATGTGTACTTTATAATGGTATATTAATTTACAAATATCTTTTTTATTGTGCACATGTTAGGGTACATAGTTGGGTTGAAACAAAAGATATATCATTGAACTAAATCATTAAAAATGAGAAGTATGACAAATTTTCAGTTATTGTATATATTCCTATCATATGTACTAAACATGTCATACATTTGTAGGTAAAGTCCAAATATTTATTAGCGCGAAAAAGTTAAAATTTGGTTTTAATGAGATAAAAACAACTAAAAAGAAGTCGTATTTAAAAGTTGTTGTAATTAGCGTGATATATCATAAAAATTAAAGTTCGCTATGATATCAATAAATATTGAAAAGTTATCTTCTTTAAAAACTTCATCATTTCAAATCTTTTTTAAACTGTATCTTTTTCTATCCAACCGTAGCGATACGAAATCTCGATTCAATGCTTATGACTAATCGAATATGAACCGACATGCGTTCCTTTTTCGGTAATAGAATTTCATTGACACTGGCACTCTTTGTTTTGATGTTGGCGATGGATGATGTAATTCAATTAAAAACACAATATTTTTCACTGCAGTTTCGATTAGGCTGTATCAACATATGTTAATAATATTCTCTCTTTAATGCCAAATGTCATTTGTAACTTCATTTTCATTACATACCATCCCACATCAATTTCATAAATGTGGGTTGGGGTCTTCGTCTAAATATAAATGCATTAATTTAGCGAGTTCCTCTCTACTTATTTTCTATTTATGATATCATATCAAAATATAAGTTCCTTTTTCTTGAATGAAATGACATGTATCCATGGACGAAGCCATTTTGAAACAATTTTTTTTTCCATAGTGGGATGATGCATAGAAAAATAATTTCATAATTCATTTTTTACCTTAAAAAACTAAATTGCTCAGGTTTGTCCCCTCCCTTCATCCATGCGTGTATTTCTTTTGCTCTGTCCGAATGATATGGATTACTACTCCCTGGGTGATGAAGTTTCTTTTTGTGTCCTCCTCACATCAATTTTTAGTCCGATGTAATTCCTCATTGCCAAGTGGTACATATCATGCCAAATTATTGCCTATAACTGATACAATAAAGTTATATGAACATAGGGGTTGACACAACCACTGATCAAATGACGTGAAAAACTTGAAAAATTGAATTTAAAAAAAACACCACGAAAGGGTTGCTTTCATGACACGTAGTCCTTTTATTGAAACCCATACCCCCCCCCTCCAACCAAAAAAATTAAAAATTCAAAACCCATTTAGCCCTTGTTTGTCATCTATTTTATCAAATATTATTTGCTACAGTAAATAATTTCCATCACATATTCATTCAATAAAATATTCTACACACAAACCAATAAAATTACTTTATTTTTAAACTACACATTCTTCAAAAAATATTATTCAAAACTCTATTTATTCTCTCAAAATGAGAGACAAACAAGCACTTACACCCATTTACTGTACTCTCCCCCTCCCAAATTGAAAGAAGAAAATCTCTACTGAAATCCATCATCACTACAAGTTCGGCCGTCTTCGCCGTCTGCACCGGAGAAATCATCGACCACGACGGAATCCATTTTCCTAATTTATTGGGTAGCGTCTCAGAGAAGCCAACCTGTTGTTTAATTGTTTACGAGGCCGCCACCAACCATCTTATTTGGCAGATTTGTGTATACGAAAAGTAAGTATTCGTTTATATACATGGGTGTCTTAATAGTGTTGAGCTTGTTCAGGTTATGTATATATGTTTTCATCTAATTTGGAACAATTTTGAATGTGGGTGAATTAAAAGTTGGAGCCCTTAATTCACCCGTTCTTGAGCCCGTGAGTTGTAATTCTAAATGGTAATAGCTCCCTTCATACTTCCATGAGTATAAGGTCAGGTAAGGTGGGGTGGGTTTATGTTGTAAAGAGAACACAAGCCCATTTTTGTTCACACCGTCCCTGGTTTGAGTAAAAGCTCAGCGAAATATTTTTCTTATGTTAAGGTTTCTATTTAGACTTCTTGGTTTACTCTTTTGAGTTTCTACTCTTCCTAGTTTAACCATACCTACAAAGTTTTTTAGTGCTTGTTTGATATCCATCAACTTATTTTATGATTTGTTATAGGATCATTTTCAATCACACATTCACACAATAAAATTTTGTACACGTAAACTAAAAATTATTATTTATTTATTTATTTTTACAATAATGATTGTCAAACAGGCTCTTAGTTGATTAATAATAATATCATTTGTTCTCCGGCAGATTAAAATGGCAAGAAGGAATCATGGAGTCAGTCACAACTTTAGACATGATGGACACCTTTTTATGGCATGTCTGAACAAACGCCATTTCCCATGGTGCAAACATACCTTTATCAAGTGTTTTGAGGTGGAGAAGGACACTAAGAATAAATGTAGATTATTCAATTGTTGCAGCGAAGAATGTGGATATAGGGAGGGGGTCAAAGAGGGTGAAGAGAGCGCTGAATCAAGTTCTGTTAGCATTACTTCAATTAACAATTTCACGAAGGAATTAGATAAAAAATTATCTGCTATGTTTGAAACTCAGTGTTGATTAACTGACGAACAAGATGTGAAGTTTCTTTCAATGTGACGATACGCACTGGAAAAAGCTAGTACGGAAGGGGATAAGAAAGGAACAGGGCCGTCTTGAGTTGTAGTTTGTGTATGAATTAAAGTCTTAGGCACTTATGTATGAATATGGATTACTAATTTCATTAGGATCCCGAACTATGTGGTTAATGTTTATGTAATTTGGATATAGTAACGTGTTTTTATATGCATTAACATGTGTTCATTAGTTTATAGGAATTGAACTAATATTGAATAGTCATAAAAAAATGGCTGTTTCAAATATGAATTGGGTCTAACAAACAAGCAATACATAGATATTGCTAATCCGTGGAAAGCATAAAATGTACAACATACATGCCATAATCAAAGAAGAAACTGGATATAGCCTAACATTTAAACAAACATGTTGTAAATCCTTTCAAAGCCAAGGTAGACACGTCACAGCAGAAACCTCAACATTTATAAATCTTTTCAGAGCCAGCTTCTCTTGTCACTCGTTTCATCATCCTGTATAACATTCTTGTTCATCCACCATCATAGGTTTTCTCCATCCTTTTCCGGTTCATGTCGATAGTAGTATGGCATTGTGTTACATACCTTACATAGATTTAGCACACAAACTACGAAGACTAGGGGTTACAAATACATATATTTGACCACTTTATTATCTTGAGATGATTGAATATAACATTTCTCAAAAACGGATCAATGAAAGTTGAGGATTGTAAGTCTTGTGTAAATTGAAGACTTTGGTTCCCACCCTATACGAAATAAAGGTAATGTACTGAAGAAATTAAATAAGGAAAACATGCTAACCATTAGGAGTTGAGAATATGATAATGGTATTGGCATGAAATACTGTTATTGTTGAGTTGCATGAACGATGGGTGTACCATCTCCCAGATTACGAAAATCTCTTATTATCCGTCATATGTATTCAATAATTAATGTACTTTGTAATGAAAATTTGAAGCATACCTTAGCTTTATTTGAACTCGATTATAATGCGTCCTTATTGTGTAGTTTCTTAGGCACACTATTTCGCTTCGCATATACAGGACCTGTACACTACCGCTTCCATACCCTTGTGATGCGCACTTAGAAGCTATCTGAGTAATATGGGGGGATGTGACATTACTCCCATAGCTTGAATTTGATGTCATTCGCTTTTTATGCTGTACCGGACCTGACTTTATCATCTACAACCATGTCCGTCAATATGGTAAAAGATTGACACATTTTGTCATACCTCAACTGTCTAGGAATACTAACCAACCCATCGTAGTTAACTGTGACCCTTGTATGAGCTATACACACATCTCTCCACAATCTCTGTAATATATAACAATCCAATAGTTATTTGACGTTATTATGAATCAATACTACGATCGCATGACTGTAAAGTATTCCTCAGAACTTGAATACGTGGCAGCTACAAATGATTTCACGTTTTTCTCGATGAAATGAGATGGAAAATATTTTTCTCTTAGTACGATCGTCATATATGATATCCTTGAGTACCTTATACATCGTCCCGAAACATCCATCAGAAGAAGATATGAGGTGGCAATAAACCTTACTAGTGAACTCATCTTGCACTTCCCTGAACTTTGAATTGTGTAAACTCTCTAGAATTGCTTTTCCATCTTATACCTCGTTGCACACAGTACTATTTGCGAGAAAGACCTGAAATTTGCTTGGAACTCCTTCTCGACCTTATTTCTAAATGCTTGTTCGTATTGTTCAGCAAATTGTTTCAATGAGATCTTCGAATGTATATACCCATAAAAAATACATTTATACTCTCACTTCGTTGAGTTATTGACATGCTAGCCGAGAAAGTGGTTTTCAGGTAGCAAGAAACCTAATAGTCTCTGTTCTTGTAAAGTTTCGACAACCAGTCATTATCATGCAAATTATACGATTCGATCATTACTCTCCAACCTTCTTCAAATTCTTCAACAACTTAAAAATTCTTCAACAACTTAAGAATCAAACACCAATCCATGTATAGTAGAAAGTCGAATCCTTGACCTCATCATATCGAAACTTTTTTGGCAACTTTTTCAATATGTGCTACAAACACCATCTATGTTTAGTATTGAGAAAGACGATCTAAATTGTATTTTGCATGGCCTTGTCTTGATTAGTAATTATTCCATTTGGAGCCATGTCCTAAACATCAGACAAAAAGTATCTATATCCTCATTTGACACCAAACCACATTCAAGAAGTGTTGATTAATCATGATGATTCATCCAACAAAAGGGACAAAATGCATGACATATTTATTAGTGAGGAAATCGAAGGTGGCAACATCACCAAACTCCTTATATGCTTGCCTCCTATTATCTGCACAGAAAACATTCTTAAATTGACATTCTTCGTCCAAATCAATACTATAGTAAAACCTCGAGCCGCGTGCTTACATATTCGAGAAGTATGAATGTGTTGCTGTGGCATCTCCTTCTCCAAGTCTTAATTGCCTAGCCTTTTAAACATAGTTTCAACAATCTTTTTCTAGGCAAGTATCATTCTCATATTCACCCACTTCAACAACTGCATATTGTAACTTTTGTGCAATGAAATTCTCGCCATATCATTTACTTCAAGTCTCCGTTTAACATGCGCACTCTATTCTCGATTGCACTATATAGCCTAGACTTTGAAGGACTAGTTTTATGATAATGGTCGAGGTGTACTCTGTTAATTGTGCAAATCCCACGCATATTTGAACATGCATTGAACTTGGCCTTACATCCACTCTGAATGGTTGCTTGTGGCTTCAAAGAACCGCTTGAATTACTGAATCTTTTCCCTTTACAACTACAAACAAATATAATATATCTCAAAACTCCGACATCATCCTTTCTCGAATTCATTTTTCTAACTGGGAAAACTACACCATATGCGTATCTTTTGTAAAACTAGAATATGTCATTCTCATCCTTGAACTTCATGCTCAGGCATAATGGCACCATCTCCTCCTAGCATTAAATCAACCTATAATTTTATATTGTCTGCAACATTCTCATTATCGGACTCCACCGAAATAATGCTATCCACAACTTCAATAATTTCTTTCCCTGCAACAGAAGCAACATTTCGAATATTTAACTTTGGGGTTGGTGTTGATGAATAAAAGAAGCAACATTTCAAATATTCAACCATGACATTTCTCCCTAAAAAAATTACCATACACAAAAAACTACCATAAACATTAGGAACTACATATTGTTAGAAAGATGGACAATACCTTTTTCTGATATATTTGCAAGTGAACAATAATGGGTCAGGTGTTGATGACTAAATGGGTCGTCAACTTGAGCTAATAGCTGAAACATGAAGTTTGAGCTTTTTGGTTATTGCAATATATCTCCAGTTTGCTCGGAGGTGTCCAGTGTGTGACCAGTGTTCGGATGATGGGAACCGGAGAATGGCTAGAGAAAGGTTGATACACCACCACTGAAGGGTTTTGGGATCTTTTGCTAAATTGGTTTCTTTTTGCGATTTGGGGAGAAGAGTATGGTAAATAGATGTTAACAGGTTTTTAATTTTTATTTTTTTGAGGGTGAGGGGTAAGTGGGTGTAAATAAGTTTCAATAAAGAGGTTGAATGTCATTAAAGCAACACTTTCGTGGTGTTTTTTAAAATTCAATTTTCCAAGATTTCCACGTCATTTGGTCTGTGGTTGTGTCAAGCCTTATGTTCTTATAGCTTTATTGTAACTGATATTCATACATCTATTCATATGATTGTTGCACTCCCCGTTGGAAGCCACAATTTAGGCCTCATGTGGGTGATAAAAGTTAAATTGCAGAGGCACCTCTTCCAAAGTCGATGGAGCCAGCTTTTCCTTCCCCCCAAGAAATAGATGACAGAAATGAGAAATTCTTGAGAATAGGAACCTATCAAATTTGATGTACTTAGGAGGCTGTAATCAGGCCCTCTTCAACAAAATTACCTCCCTTAACGCAGCAAATCGAAATACTCGAGAAGACGTGGACACTACTTGATCAACATTTATTAAACGTTTTGCAAATATTTCATCTTACTATGGCCTTTCACTTGTAGGAGGAAGATTATTGTTTCTAATGGAATTTAGGTGTGACCCAAATTCATTTGTTGAATTATTTGAAGTATTGAAGAATTTTAATTAAAGTACACGTCAAGGAGAATTCAAGTTTGGAATGCTATTGGAGTCCTATGTCAAGTTGAAATTCTATTTTGGAAGCTTATTGGGAATTTGAAATTAGTATTGGACTTGAAGAAGAGTTTGCGATGGAGAAAATAATTTGAGCAATAATAATAATAATATGTTCGGGCTTTTTCGCTTTTTTATTCATACTTCGTTTTGGACTCGATTTTTTAGCATGATACTTCATCAACAACTCTATTAAGAAAGTTTGGACGTCCCTTTCATGTTCTCTATAAATATTAGGCCATTCTATACAATTTTATAAGTGTGAGAAATTAGATTACTAAAATTATAGGATTCATTGTATTTTTCTATCTTCTCCATTATTATTGAGTCAATAAAATCCCTTAATTCCCCTGCCATATTTTTTATCTATTTTATTATTCTTTTACTTATGATTATATGCTTTATTATTTACATATAATTTCAATATCTCAATCCGGTGATTTCTTTCACAACAAGTGGTATCAAAGCAATTCAAGTATCTTGTTTATTTCATAACAAATGGTATTAGAGCCTAGGTTCAACAGTTCCACAAGAGCGCAGGGTTTGATTTGTACGAGGTTTTTTTTATGATGGTTTCAATGAAGTATGTCATTTCACTTTTGGATCAGAGTACTAAATTTTCGATATTGTAGGTTAAAATGCGTGCATTACTCACACAGTTGGATTTGGATAATGCGTTGCTGGAAATTGACAAGATGCCCGTAACTTTGATCGCGGAAGAGAAATTACAGAAGGATAAGAAGATAATTTCTCACATTCATCTTCATCTATCGAATACCATTTTTAGGACATTTTGAAGGAGAATTTAGCAGCTGCTTTATGGTTGAAGTTGGAGTAATTGTGTATGACTAAAAGTATGAAAAGCAAGTTGAACTTCAAGCAGCGTTTATATTCTCGTCGATTGGCAGAAGGAAGATAATTGGAAGATCACCTGGCTGCATTTAAAGAGATCGTTGCTGATTTGAAAACTTTGGAAGTAGAGTATATTGAAGAAGATTTGGCATTGATCCTATTGTTTGTTGTCCACTTTATTTTCTTCATTTAGAGACACGATCTTGTATAGTCATGATACTCTCACCATAGAGGAGGTATATAATACTTTGTATTCAAAAGAAAGAGATGAAACATTTGGTTTCGGAGGCCAGAGATGGAAAAGGCCTGGTTGCTCATGGTGGTTCTGGAAGGAGTAGATCGAAGTTTAAGTTCAGTAATCAAATTTGTAACTACTGCAAGAAGAAAGGTACTTGAAGAAGGATTGCTACAAATTGCAGACTAAAGAAAAAATGGCTGCAAGTAGATATTCAGATACTTCAGGCGAAGTAGACCTCGCGGAGAATATTGATGGAGATCTCTTGGCTATTTTTGACGTATAGTTTAAATTAGAGGAGGACTGAATTCTTGATTCAACATGTATGTTTCATATGTGTCCTAATAAGGACTTGTTTACTACATATGAAATTGTTTCCAAAGGTGTCATGGTTATGGGAAATAAGTCCAAAACTCAAACTCCCAGCAAAACTCCTAAATTGAATTCCAACTAGAATTTCCAAATAGTCTTCAACTAGAATTCTCAAGCCGACTTCAAATAAAATTTTCAAATAGTCATTCGAATAAAATTCGGGTCACACTCTAATTTTAACAAATAGTTTGAGCTCCACCGTCGTCTTAGTAATTGTTGAAGTGAGAAATGAAAAGGACATATTTTTGACAAAACAAGTCATTTTTAAACACAAGAAAACTAGGGTCATCCAACAAATTGAAATGCAAAAAAATATGAACAAATAATACAAAATCTGCAGGTCATGTTTTTGTCTAATATTTGAATAAAGATTGGGGGCCATCTAATAAATTGGCATGCACAAAATATGCACAAAACTGAGGTCATCCAATAAATTGGCATGCACAAGATATTGCATTATTAATATTATTTCAAAGTGCTCATGATCTAGTTTTCTACGTCGTTAATGGCCCGCAAAATGGCCAATCTAGTAAATGTTAAAGTTTGTCAAAGTAGGCAGTTTCAAATTAGTATTTCGAAAATTTCGATAATGTACTAATTTTAAAAAATTCTCCGATGATCGTACGATAGCCGAATCAACAAATCGCCTATGTCATTTCGAAAACTACATTATAGACATCGAATGGTCCAAACAGAAATCGAAAATAGTTAAAAGTGTGTCAATCACGTGTCTTAAAAAAAAGCGTTTAACTTGTCTTTTCTTTAAAAGTTTTCAATTATTTCATTAACATTGATTATTTTTGCACGACAAATTTCTCAAAATAATTTACATATTTTTTTAAGAAATTTTACATGGGGTATGACATCAAATTTTTTTCAAAATTTCACGTTCGAAAAAGGTCATACCTTGTACAATTTCAAATGTAAAATTCGGATGTAAATTTACATAAGGTATGATTTTTTTGGATATAAATCTTCAAATATAGAATTCCTCACAACTTTTTTAAAAGTTTGATTGTGTTCCCCTAATTCAAAATCTTTGCGTGTGCCACTGTAATCACTAATCGATACCTCATTTTTTTGTTCAATAAAATTAAATTTTTATTTGAAACCACAATTCTTAAATAGCCAAAATCCAATTTCCTAGCCGTGTAAATCATGAAGCTTAATTCATTGAAGTATGAGCACATTCATACCAAGAGTGGAAGATGATAAAGTTTAGATTTGTTTGTTCATTTTGATTTATTGATATATTTGTTGACTATGAGGTACAATAGTCTTTTTAACCTAATTTTTTGACACTAGTTAAAAGTTAGGGTAATTATATTTACTCTGGAATTTTCATTAATTACACCATATTTTAATTGCAATGAAGGTACTCATTGTTTGTTTATTTTCGCACTTATATTCTCAATTTTCTTCGTTGTGTATTATTTTAAACTTCAATTAATTAGCACATCTTGTTCCTAATGACTGTCAAGAAAATCTATTCGCATTGAATAAAAAGACTTATATGTCCCTCATATTCTAAATAAACAATATAACAATAAATACAAAATTTTGACTTCATAATTAATTTCCCATGCTAGTAGAATATTTGGATGGAAACTCTTACGAGAGATAAGATATGCTAGTTAATTATACGTTAAAGATAAGATTGTGACAAAAAATTTAAAAAAAAAATAAAAATTGGGAGATAAATGCGTAAATAAGAAAAAAATAGGAACTTTATTGCAATACAACTGTGGGGTAGTTAACAAAAGTTGTGGTTTCAATATAATTATCCTAAAATTAAAACGACCCAATTCCAAAAAAAAATAAAGACCAAAATACATATATAAGTTTATATAGGATGTGTTAGGACCGATTTCATTTTATGATATTCTTCGTTTCATTCAATGGAGAAAGTCCCTTATAGTTATAGAGAACAGATTTATTATTTACGAGCAATTGCATCCCATTCCATTTGAATTTAGTGATATAATAACCAAGGATACATTTGACGCTAACCGCAAGCGTGGCCCAACACTCCACGCTTAGTGTTATGCATTTGAGAACTTGAGCATGTCGCAATAGTCCCCATAACTATA
Source organism: Fraxinus quadrangulata (assembly GCA_903798255.1). Classification (NCBI taxonomy): domain Eukaryota; kingdom Viridiplantae; phylum Streptophyta; class Magnoliopsida; order Lamiales; family Oleaceae; genus Fraxinus; species Fraxinus quadrangulata. The sequence goes on from CAIGRB010099695.1 coordinate 23,245, forward strand.
GCTATGCTGCCGTAGTGATTCTTGTAGTGAAAAATGAGAAAGAGATATTTTTGAAGAACAAGATAAGATGCCACCAAAATATATATGTAACACATAAAAACTGATATGCAAAAATATGAACAAATAATACAAACTGTGCAGCTCTTGTTTTTGTCTAATATTGGAACACAGATCGCAGGCCATCCAATAAACTGGCATGCACAAAATATATATGCACAAAACTAGGGTCATCCAATAAATTTGCATGCACAAGATATGCACAAAATATTTGAAAAATAAACTGGCATGCACAAATTATCCACAAAACTAGGATCATCCAATAAATTGGCATGGACAAGATATGCACAAAATATTTGAAAAAATAATACAAACGGCGTAGCTCTTGATTTTGTCTAAACTTGGGACGCAAATTATTATTATTATTATTATTATTATTTATTCTTTTGTATTTGGTCATCAAGGTATATCTCAAAACCCTTTCTATAATTGCCTTGTCATTTTCTCTAGCTCTTAGTCATTTACAAATGTCTTTTATAACATGTAAACTATCACATTTATTATCTGATGAAAGAATTCGGAAAAGTAAATCCGATCTTCTCGATCTTTGCACCTCATAAAAAAACTTTTTATTACTATCATTTTCAGTTTAAATTTCTGACCTTTTTATGAAAAGCAACGGTCTCCTCTCTGTAAACTTCTTTTCGTTCCCCTCAATTGTAACTTTCCTTTTTCATTTGTTCATTCTTTTTATTGATTTACTTGTAAGAATCATCTTTTGTTATATATTATATATTTCATTCCTTTTTATCTATATATTTGATTTTAATTTTTTTAATTCATTTGCATGAATTGAAACATATTCCTTAATGATTTTGTTTTCTACCATTAGTTTTCATTTATTTAGATTTGAATATTTCATTTTGGGATGTCGAATTTTTCATGTAGGAATGAATTTGAATGTTTGTTTTGAAATTATTTGGAGATGATTGTAAATTTGAGCTGTCAAATTGAGTTTGTTGTATGATTTTAGATGGTAGTTTGAATTATATGTATTTTGGGAAGTATTGAAATAATAACCCTTCTTAAGTTTTGTAATTGTTGATTAATAGTTTTCAAATATTAGAAGTGATTACGTTATTTCTATCACGTTTAGAATCTGATGGAAGAATTCTGAAAAGTAAATCGGATCTTCTTGATCTCGGAATTACACAAAAAACTTTATGGTCAGTCGATTTTTTCGCATATAAATTTGATTGCTTGTTTTGAAATTATTTGGAAATTATTACGAATTTGAGTTGACGAATTGAATTTGTTGTATGACTTTAGATGGTAGTTTGAATTATATGTATTTTAGGAAGTATTGAAATAATAAACCCTTCTTAAATATATGTATCTTGAATTATTCTTGCAATAGTTCTACAACATTTTGAATCTGATGAATGAATTCTAAAAAGTAAATTGGATATTATTGATCTCGGAATTTCATAAAACTCTTTATGGGCAACTTTTTTCAATGTAAGTTCCTGGTTTTTTATTTATTTTTATCAAAAGCCTTTTTAACCTTAAGTTTTTTTTTCCTACAAATTAAAAGTTAGTGTAATTATATTGACATAGTAGTTTTTGTTGATTACACTATATTTTAATAGCAATGAAGGTGTCCAATATTTTCTTAATTTTGCACTTATATCCTCAGCTTTATTCGTTGTGTTTTTCTTTAAACTTTTATTAATTAGTACATCTTATTCTAGTAAAAAGTCTTATTTATGTCCCTCATATTTTAAATAAGAAGATAAACAATAAATACAAAATTTTGACAAAATATTTTTCTGTGCTAATAGAATATTTGGATGAAAACTGTTATGAGATATAAGATGAGCTAGTTAATTAAAAATTAAAGATAAGTTTGTGACAAAGAAAAAGTTTGGGAGATAAGTGCGAAAAGAAGAAAAAATAGAAATTTTTATCGCAATTAAAATGTGGTGTAGTTAAAAAGCTGTTGTTTCAATATAATTACCCTAAATTAAAATGGAAAAATCACAAGTGAAGACCCAATGTTAAGAAAAATGACGAAAATGCAAATTTAAGTAAATGTTGGAGATGTTGGGACAAATTTCATTTCAAACGAAAAAAGTAGTGTAGGGGAATTAGAAGTCAAATATAAACCAAGGACACATGATAAACATTTAAGGTATTCTTCTTTTCTTTCAATGGATAAAGTCCCCTAGAGAAAGCATATTTATTATTTATGAGGAATTGCATTCCATTCCATTCGAATTTAGTGATATATATATATATATATATATATATATATATATATATATAACAAAGGATACACTTCAAGCTAACCACAAGCCTGGCCTAACACTCCACGCTTAGGATTATGCATACAAGCAGGGGAGGGTGCGGGAATTTTGAGTTATGGGTACAATCAAACCATGTACAAATCGAATACTTTATTCTTAATTTTTGAATGATTCATACTTGACCCAAGAAAATGCAGATTTACATTTAGCCCCGGTTTGAGCCACATTCTCATTCTTATTTTTCTACTCATTTTCAACTATAAATTCTTCAACAAAATAATATTTTCTATCACATCAATAACTTTTCCTTCTTTTTCAACCACATATTCACCATCATATCACAAAAAAATAAAAATATATTCTCTTCTAAAAAATATGCATCAAACACACTCTTAACAGGAGAAAATGCAGATTTAGGTTCTAATTAGTTGAAAATTTGATTAAAAGTAAAGATTTGTAGTAAATATGATAATTTGTAGAGAAATTATAGATAAATTTTAATTTTTTGATAAAAAGCGCGAGGGAGAGAATAAGAGAGCAAGAAAAGAGAAAAAAAATCAAATTTATTTTGATATATCTCTATTTGATGGGGATTAAAATTAGATTTTTAGTAAATTTTGATAAAAGTTGAAAAGTTATAGATTCCATGAAATATGTTATTAAAATGAATTGTTGACTTTGATATATATTAAAATTTAGATTTCAATCGATATCAAACAGGACTTTATAAAAAAATATTAAAAAAAAAAGTAGAATCTCAAAAGTTGGGGGAGGGGGTTCACATGACCCCTGTGTCCGCTAGTGCATACAAGAACTTGAGCATGTCGCATAGCCTACTCCTGTAACAATATCTATGCAGTTTGCAACGTACTAAATGGTGTCAATAATTATGTACTGAACCAATACCACTTATTAGTAAATAAAGGAACGAGAATAATATCGCAATATGAAAATCAAATAAGAACACAAGATTATGTTGTAAAAATATACCACGAGCGGAAGAGGAGAATTTTATTAATATCAACAATGGATGATTGCAAATTACTGTGTACAATGTAATGATTGATTTTTCTAGTTATATACTCCTCATATATATAATGCAGAGAAGAGCATAATATGTGGTGGAGTTCAACCGTAACAAGTCAATACAATAATGGAGTGTTTGAGATAAAATAGGATTCAAAATCTGTCCAAAATCACGAACTATTCAAAACTGATAAGACCATTACTTGAGCAGTGGTCTCTCGAACGTCAAGCGGTGGCTGACCGTTCGAGTGACCTTCTCATGGTTAGCGAGCGCTGGCTTCCTTGTTCTGAGCGCTTGAGAGGTTGTTGAGCGCGCAGTGAGCATCGGGCGCGATGCTACCTTCTCCTTACACGATTTCTTCTTCACATATTACAACTTGTACTCCATCAAGTTTTGTTCAAGTCCAAAGCTCAAACTCTGAACAGAACTCCTAAATTGAATTCCAACTAGAATTTCCAAATAGACTTCAACTAGAATTCTCAAGCCGACTTCAAATAAAATTTTCAAATAGTCATTCGAATAAAATTCGGGTCACACTCCGATTTTAATAAATAGTTTGAGCTCCACCATCATCTTAGTAATTGTTGTAGTGAGAAATGAAAAGGACATATTTTTGAAAAACAAGTTATTTTTAAACACAAGAAAACTAGGGTCATCCAACAAACTGGCATGCAAAAAATATGAACAAATAATGCAAACTATGCAGGTCATGTTTTTGTCTAATATTTGAACAAAGATTGGGGGCCATCCAATAAACTGGCATGCACAAAACTAGGGTCATCCAATAAATTCGCATGCACAAGATATGCATAAAATATATGAATAAATAATACAAACCACGTAGCTCTTGATTTTTCCAAATTGGGATGCGAAATATTACTTTTTCTTTTTTCTCATTTTGCACTTGGTTGTCAATCTATATCTCAAAACCCTTTTACTAATTGCCTCCTCAACATTTTCTATTACTCTTAGTCATTTAAAACTGTCTTTTATAACATGTAAACTATCACATTTATCATTATGAATTTGGATCGCAAGATAATGACGATAATGAAATAAACAAGAAGAAAATAAATACCAAAATTTACGTGAAAATTCAATACGGGAAAAAACTATGGGCAGAGTAGGAGAAATCCGCTATAATCAATAGTAATTGTGTTTACAAGATCTTTATGCACTTAATTAAAATCTAAAACTCTCAAGATATTATATGAATCTCTCTCTATTGTGTTATTCTAAACAAGTCATGCCAAATATATATGTAGAAGAATATGAGTCTGAAATCGCGTAAAAAAAAAAAGAAAAAGGGGCCTGGGCGGATAAGCTTGTCGCTCGAGCGACATGGTAGCGCCAGGCTTGCGACCAAGTCTCAGGTTGTTTTCTACCAGGCTTGCTTGAGTGTCCGCTAACACCAGACTAGCGAAAATGCGGCGACTTTTTTCTCCGGTCCATAATTTTGATCTCTTCAAGACTATTTCAATTTAGATTTCATTACCCACTAGAATTTGGGTTGAACCACAACATTTATTTTCTGATGAAAGAATTTGGAAAAGAAATTCTAGATCTCTGCATTTCATAAAAGCCTTTCATTGCAACCCTTTTCAATATAAATTTTTGACTCTTTTATCAGAAGCAAAATCTCTTAGCGTAGTAAACTTCTTTTCATTCCCCTCAATTTTAAATTTCCTTTTTCATTTGTTCATTCTTTTTATTGATTTACTTATAATAATCAACTTTTGTTGTAAATTAAATATTTGGCATTCCTTTTTATCTATTTGATTATTTAATTTGCATTTAATTCATTTGCATGAAATGAAATATATTCCTTAATGATTTTGTTTTCCACCATTAGTTTTCATTTAATTAGATTTCAATATTTCATTTTGGGATGTCGAATTTTTCGTGTAGGAATGAATTCGAATGTCAGTTTTGAAATTATTTGGAGATGATTAAAAAGTTGAGTTGTCAAATTTAATTTGTTGTATGATTTTAGATGGTAGTTTGAATTATATGTATTTTTGAAAGGATTGAAATAATAAATTCTGTAATTGTTGATTAATTGTATTTTCAAATCTTGGAAGTGATTGCATTAATTCTACAACATTTAGAATTCGATATGAAAATACGTAGTTCGACCCTAACACCTAAAGGGGGGGAGGGGGTGAATAGGTGATATGCAGAATTAAAATTACTTAATAATTAAATAACAACAAGTCACTATTTTTTATTTTCTAGATGGTTAATCACGCAATTCATATTTTCCTATGTGGAATTACCGCAATTATGAAAACAATAAATAACACAGATTGATCATTGAGAAACATAATAGGGTAAAAACTTTGGACACTTTGCTAGTCAATAATCCACTATAAACGATTTATAACTTACAGTCTATCAAACTAGACAACGACACTTACTATCTGATTTTCTGATTGTAATTCCAAGAGCTCTCATGGATTTTGTGCTCCTGCACCAACTCTAGCTCAGTTTCCAAAGCTCTCCTGGATTGCGCTCTCATGTAGTAACTCCTAACTTTGTGAAATCATCTATCTCCTATGGATGCACGAAGAACACCGCGTTCTTCAACGACTGGAACTCCCATCACTTTTCCTTGATCTTCAGAAACTTTGACAGATATGAAGGAAGAAACTGTTTGGTAATTGGATTATGAATCTGATGTTTTCACCACCAAAATCCAATTACAGGACGAAGGTTGAAAGCAAATTATATGAAGATGATCTCAAAGGAATGTGTTTCTCTCNAAACCAATATCAGGTCGAAGATTAAAAGCAAATTATGTGAAGATGAGCTCAAAGGAATGTGTTTCTCTCAATATTCAATCTTGAAAAAACATTCTATGGCGTTTGGATATTTATATGTAGGTTAGGAAATAAATGGGTCGGACAAAAAGCCTTTAAAAAATGAAATAAAAATTTCTCGGATGCCAGTGTCGCTCGAGCGAGGGATGAGCGACAGGTTGTCACTCGAGCGAAGGCGAGGCGACAGTCGGACGATGAAGTTTCTGTTTCTAACGCTCTAACCAAACATTGGCGATAGTCTAGCGAAAATCGGCACCGTTTTTCCTTCTTTCCCATTTTCGAACCCTAGATTTAAAATATCATAAGTTTCATTAATTACACACTACTCCTTGACCTTTTACAACATATCAACTTTAGTCCTTTTTGTTCACAGATTTGTCAATTACATTAAATACCTAATAAGCTCTCCCTTTGACATTCTATGACAAAACTACAATCTAAATCAAGACAGTAGTAAAATAAAATTACAGACTCAAAACAACTGATACAACCAATAACTATCTTGAACAAATTCTGCATTTCATTTTTCAATACCTATTTCCTAGAAATAGACAACTCAAATACCTAGTGTAAAATGTATGTGAAAAAGTATTAAGTGTAAAAACAGTTCAAGCAGTTCACAATATAAAAGTGATTTATAATGCATCTGTTCAGTTTCATATCATATGCTAAATTAAGATATAGTGCCAATGCAACCCAACATACCAAAACAAAACATTGATACTACTAAAACATGAAAACTTAATCTAGCAAAACTAAAAATATATTATATCACATAATCAAAAGTTTATCATGTTAATGTAATATAATGCCTTTTGAGCCAGAAAATTCATCATGTTGTAATTTTCTATTCGTTCTTTTCTACTTCCCATTTTTGTCACAAAATGACAAGGGACCAAGAAATAACATACAATAACCCAATAATGCAGGTGTTAGCAGTCACAAGTATAAGCAATGAACAATAAACCTTCTCGTACATTTGACCCAAGTTAAACATGGAGTAAATTGTCATAAGTGACCCATATGTGTAAAGTACCACTAATTTTCTGGTAGTAGGACTCCAAACTTTAATTTTGTGAGAAAGGACATGCATAACATCATTGCCAATAATGATATTCTCCTATTTATGGAAGTCAACCAAGTAAAGCACATTAGAACCTATATATTAAAGCTCAATGTGTGTAGATAATTTCATTTCTTTCCTTGATTTCTAGCATATATTTTGCACAACCATGAAGCTCATAATTTTTTTTTTTCAAATCTTAAGTATATGCTCATTTCCATTAAGCGACTAAAATGATCATTGTAGTGAGTTTTAGGGTGGTTAACCCAAGTCTGTTGACCATAGGTACCAGGTTATGGAAACCCCGCAGGTTTAATCGCTCAAGTCAAATATGTTTCGAAAATGAGTATAAGATATTGAGCATTTTGCTTTATTGTTTATAAATTTTTATCACGGACAATCTTGAGCTTAAGTCTAATAAATAAGGTCAATTCATATTCACAGTCACCCTACTAACATGTGACTGTCGTCCCAAATCTCACACACGCGCTAGAGTCCTGCTAACAAGATCATAGTGTGTGCAGTGCAGATGGTATATGAAGAGAACTATACTAAGTACTCCATACATAACCTAAGCCAGCAATGGAAATTATGTTACAATTCATCAAATAAACTTATGCTTGATTAAAACCAACAAAATCAAGTTCAATGTATGCTAAGCTCTAAACAAAATGTCCCGTATGTAATATATATTTATTATTTCAATGTTCCAATTTTTTTTTTAATTTAAAGTATGAATGCACTAAGCACAAAAAAATGTTAAACAAATAAAAATACAAGTCAAAAAAAAAAAAAAAACGCATAAGTGTTCTCATAGAAAACAAACAAACACATATGATGCAAGTATAAATCAATGTTACATAGTGGTAAAGTACGAGCATGCACAAAAAAAAAAAAAAAAACACATAAGTGTTCTCATAGAAAACAAACAAACACATATGATGCAAGTATAAATCAATGTTACATAGTGGTAAAGTACGAGCATGCACAAAAAAAACTTAATAAATGAGGCACACAAACACCAATAGCCATCCGAAGATATTCAAATTGAAGATCATCTAATGGCTTGGTAAATAAGTTAGCTAACTAGTTTTCTGTAGAGCTATGTTCAAGAGTTACAACAGGAGTTTCCATAAACTCTCGAATAAAATGATGTTGTATGCCAATATGTTTGGTTCGAGAGTGTTGGACAGGATTTTTGGAAATATTAATGGCACTAGTGTCATCACAAAACATAGTCATGGTACCTTACCCAATTCTAAAATCACTTAACATCTGCTTCATCCAAACCAGTTGAGTGTAGCAACTTCATGCAGCTATATACTCAGCCTCTGCTGCGGATAATGAGATAGAATTTTGTTTCTTACTCATCCAAGCAACAATATTAGTTCCAACATAAAATAGCCTCAAGAAGTACTTTTTCTATCATCGACATTTCCAACTCAATGGACATAGGAATAACCAGTAAGATCAAGATTAGGATCCCGAGAGTACATGATCCCATAATCTACAGTTCCATTAACATATCTAATGATACGTCGTACGGCGCTCAGGTGAGATTCCTTGGGATCAGCATGAAAGCGCACACAAACCTCCTACACTAAAAGTTATGTTAGATCTACTAGCATTGAGATAAAGTAAACTACCTATCATACTCCTATACAGTATCTAATCAATACTCTTACCATAGGATCATGACCTAACCTGACATTGGTGCTCATGGGAGTTCTAGTGTGTTTCTTGCTATCTAGACCAAAATGTTTGACAAGATTTTTTGCATATTTCGATTGAAATATAAAAAATCCATCATTCATTTGTTTGACTTGGAGACCAAGAAAGTAATTTAATTATCCAATCATGCCCATCTCAAATTCTTGCTTCATCCATTCAGTGAAATCATGAGCAAGAGAATCAACAGGAAAACAAAAAATGATGTCGTCAATATAGATTTAAGCTATGGTGATGGTTTTCTCAATATGTCTTATAAATAGGGTTCTATCTGCACCACTTCTCGAGAAACCATGTTCCATGAGATTATGCAATAAGTCTATCATACCAAGCTCTGGGAGCTTGTTTAAGACCATATAAAGCTTTATTCAACCTATAAACATAATGTGCATGTTTAGGATCAATAAATCCTTTATGTTGTTCAACATAGGCTTCTTCCTGAAGTATTCTATTCAGGAAAGCACCTTGACATTCATTTAATATAATTTGAATCCCAAAGTGCAGGAGAATTCTAATGGATTCAAGCCTTGCTACCGGGTCAAATATTTCATCAAAATCTACACCTTCAACTTGAGTATATCCTTGGGCTACTAACCTAGTCTTATTTTTAGTTATAGTATCTTGATCATTGGTTTTATTATTAAATATCCACTTAGTACCTATAACATTACAATCATCAAGCCTAAGAACTAAATTCCAAACTTTGTTTTTCACAAACTAATTTAGCTTTTCATGCATCGCGTTAACCCAATATTCATCCCTAAGAGCTTCTTCGACCTTTGTAGGCTCAATCTGAGACATATAGCTAGCATATATGTCAAGTTGTTTAATACCCTCTTTCAAAGTCTCATCCCTTCTTCTAAATCTCCAATAATATTAACTTTATGATGGTTTGTCTTAACTTTGGATGAAGGTTCTTAAGGATATTTAGTTTTATCATCAGGCGTGGACTCTTTATTAGGGGTATCTAAACCATTAGTCATGTGTGAGGGATTAGGAACTGAAGTTTCTCTAGGTTCAGTTACTATGTCGGGACCGACACTCAAGTGTTCCAGATCTACACAATTCCACCAATCTCCATCCACTACAGGCATCATCCACCACTACATCGATGGATTCCATCACAACTCGTGTGCGAGTGTTGTATACTCAATAGGCTTGACTATTTCTAGAGTATCCTAGAAAAATTCCCTCATCACTTTTGGAATCAAACTTTCCCAAATTTTTTCTATCTCTCAGAATGTAGCATTTCCTGCCAAACACACGAAAGTACTTGACCGTAGGCCGTTTACCTTTCCAGATCTCATAAGGTGTCATATCAGTTTTAGGTCTAAGATAAACCCTATTTACTATGTGACATGCAGTGTTAATGGCTTCATCCCAGAAATGCATAGCTAGTTTCTTGTAGCACACGATTTTTCCTCTCAACTACCCCATTTTGTTATGGAGTGATAGGCGATGAGAACTCATGCTGGATTCTCTCCTCTAAGCAGAAGTTCTCAAGATTAGAGTTTTCAAACTCTTTTCCATGATCGCTACGAATTCATGATATGGTAAAGTCTTTCTCATTTATCTGAAGTTCTTACACCTTCAAGAACAATGTTACCAGTAGAATCATATACGGTACGCCTTTACGGGACAAAACTAACTTCGAAATTAGCATCGTATATTTGACTAATGCTTAACAAGTTGGACTTTAATCTTTTAACATATACACATTTGAGATATCAGGTAGTCCTGATATATTAACAACACCTTTTCCCAGAATAGGTGTAGTAGCTCCATCCCCAAAGGTAACCACACCGCCGTTCCAATCATCGAGAGACAAGAACAAGGCTTTGTCACCACACATATGTCTTGAACACGCACTATCAAGATATCACATATAGTTATTTTGAGCTTTAAGTGCAACGTGAGCAACATAGCAATTTAGATAATCTTCAGACCTAGAGAGGTCACT
>CAIGRB010099695.1:35275-56628 GCA_903798255.1 Fraxinus quadrangulata
AATATGTGATTATGCGAAATTAAAATTACTTAACAATTAAATAGCAACAAGTCACCATTAATTATTTTCTAGATGGTTAATCATGCAATTCATATTTTCCTATGTTGAATTATCGTAATTATGAAAGCAATAAATAACACAGAATTGATAACGGAAAAACCTAACTGGGTAAAAACTCCGGGCACTTTGCCAATTAACATTCCACTATAAATGATTTATAATTTATAGTCTACCATACTAGACGACGACACGTACTATCTGATCTCGTGACTGCAATTCCAATAGCTCTCCTGAATTCTGTGCTCCTACACCAACTCCAACCTGCAGTTTTTAAAGCTCTCCTGGATTGCGCTCTCCTACAACAACTCCTAACTTTGTGAAATCGTCTATCTCCTACGGATGCACGAAGAACGCCGGATTTTTCAACGACTGGAACTCCAGTCATCTTCTCTTGATCTTCAGAAACTCTGAAGAAAGAAACAGCAGTTTGGTATTTGGATTATGAATCTGATGTTTTCATCGCCAAAAGCCAATAACAGGACGAATGTTGAATGTAAATTATATGAAAATGATCTTAAAGGAATGTATTTCTCTCAATATTCAACCTTGTAAAAACATTCCATGGCGTTTGGATATTTATATGTAGGTTAGGGAATGAATGTGTCAGACAAAAAGCTTTTAAAAAATGAAATAAAAATTTTTCGGATGACATTGTCGCTCAAGCGAGGGATGAGCGACGGTTGTCGCTCAAGTGAAGTCGAGTCGACAGTTAGACGATGAAGTTTTTGTTTCTGACGTTTGAGCCAAACTTTGGCGATAGCCTAGCGAAAATCCGTGCCCTTATTCCTTCTTTCCCATTCTTGAACCCTAGACCTAAAATATCATAATTTTCACTAATTGCACATTACTCCTTGATTTTTTTACAGCATATCAACTTTAGTCATTTTTGTTCACAAACTTGCCAATTACATTAAATATCTAACACGATGGATGAATTCTAAAAAGTAAATCGGATATTCTTGACCGCCGAATTTCATAAAACACTTCAGGACAACCATATTCGATATAAATTCCTCATTTTTCTATCAAAAGCAAAGATATCTTCTCTTGGTAAACTTTCTTTTGTCACCCTCAAGTGAAAATTGCCATTTTCATATGTTCATTTTTTAAAGATTAATTAGTAATAATCATATTTTTTTTGGGTAAATTATAAATTAGGCATTCCCCTTTTATCTATTTGATCTTTTAATTTCTTTATAATTCAGTTGTATGACTTGAATTATATTCTTTAGTGATTTTGTTTTCTACCATTAGCTTTCATTAACCTATCAGTATTTATGTTATAAATTTGACTATTTCATTATGGGATGTTGAATTTTTTCGTATAGGAATTAATGTGATTGCTTGTTCTCAAATTATTTGGAGATGATTATGAAATTGAGATGTCGATTTGAATTTGTTGTATGAGTTTAGACAGTAGTTTGAATTATAGGTATTTGAAGTATTAAAATAATAAACCCTTCTTAAATTTTGTTTTTGCCTAATATTTGAACAAAGATTGCCGGCCATCCAATACACAGGCATGCACAGAATATGCACAAAACTAGGTCATCCAATAAAGTGGAATGCACAAGATATGCACAAAATATTTGAACAAATAATACAAACAACGTAGCTCTTGATTTTGCATTAATTGGGATGAAAAAAATATTACTTTTGTTTCCATTTTGTATTTGGTCACCAAGGTACATCTCAAAACCCTTTTATTAATTGTCGCCTACTTGTCATTTTCCCTAACTCTTAGTCATTTACAACTGTCATTTGTAATACGAACACTATCACAGTTAGAATCTTATGAAAGAAATTAGAAAACTAAATCATATCTCATAAATATTTTTTTTTCATTACAACCATTTTCAATATAAATTACTCTCTTTTCTGTCAAAAGCATTCTCAATAAACTTTTTCTTTGTTCCCCTCAACCTGGCTAAATTTTAATTGTAATGAAGGCCACTAATATTTCTTAATTTTGCATTTATATCCTTAACCTTATTCGTTGTGTTTTCTTTAAAATCTTATTAATTAGTACATCTTATTCGAGTAAAAAGTCTTATCCGTGTCCGTCATATTTTAAATAAGCAAGATAAACAATAAATACATAATTTCTGACAAAATATTTTTCCGTGCTAATAGAAAATTTGGATGGGAACTGTTATGAGATACAAGACATGCTAGTTAAAAATTAAAGATAAGATTGCAATTAAAAAAGAAGTTGGGAGATAAGTGCAAAAATAAGAAAAAACAGAAATTTTTATCGCAATTAAAATGTGGTGTAGTTAATAAAGTCGTTGTTTCAGTATAATTACCCTAAAAGTTAAAATGGAAAAAAATCATGTGTGAAGACCCAATGCTAAGAAAAAAAATGACCAAAATGCAAATTTAGAGTCAAGACCAATTTCATTTCAAACGAATAAAGTAGTTTAGGGGAATTAAAAGTCAAATATAAACCAAGGACACACATGATAAACATTTATGGTGTTCTTCTTTCCTTTCAATGGATACCATTCGAATTTACTCATATAATAACCAAAGATACACTTCAAGCTAACCACAAGTCATGCAGATCGAATCTACGAACACACTAACGATGGATTGCACCTTAAGAAAACAATTCCACACTAACCTCATCAACAAACCTGCCTAAACACTCCATGAGCTGCATGCGCAAAATATGAACAAATAATACAAACTGCACATGTTTTTGTCTAATATTTGAACAAAGATTGGGCGCCGTCCAATAAACTGGCATGCACAAATTATCCACAAAACTAGGATCATCCAATAAATTGGCATGGACAAGATATGCACAAAATATTTGAACAAATAATACAATCTGCGTAGCTCTTGATTTTATCTAAATTGGGATGCGAAATATTACTATTTTTTTTTCTCATTTTGTATTTGGTCGTCAAGGTCTATCTCAAAGCCTTTTTATTAATTGTCGCCTCCTTGTCATTTTCTCTAACTCCTAGTCAATTAGAACTGTCTTTTGTAGCATGTAAACTATCACGTTTAGAATCTGAAGAAAGAATATGGAAAAGTAAATCGGATCTTCTAGATCTTGGCATTTCATAAAGCAAATAAAAAAATAATTCATTACAACTATTTCCAATAGAAATTCCTCACCTTTCTATCAAAAGCAACTATTAAACTTCTTTTCATTCCCCTTGTAATTTTCCTTTTTCATTTGTTCATTCTTTTTTATTTATTTACTTGTAATAATCAACTTTTTTTGTTGTAAATTATATATTTGGCATTGCTCTTTTATGTATTTGACTTTTAGTTTGTTTTATGACTTGGAATATATTCTTTAATGATTTTGTTTTCTACCATTAGTTTTCATTAATTTAATTTCGATATGTCATTACGGGATATTGAATTTTTTGCATTGGAATGAATGTGATTGCTTCTTTTGAATTATTTGGAGATGATTATGAATTTGAATTGTCGAATTTAATTGTATGAGTTCAGATTGTAGTTTCAATTATATGTATTTTACGAAGCGCGTGAAATAATAAACCCTTCTTAAATTTTGTAAATGTTGATAAATTGAATTTTTCAAACCTTAGAAATGATTGCTTCAATTCTTTCACATTTAGGATCCGGTGGAAGAATTTGGAAAAGTAAATCAGATCTTCTTGATCTTAGAATTTCATAAGAAACTATATGGACAACCATTTTCAATATAATTCCTTGCATTTCTATCAAAAGCAAAGATCTCTTCTCTTAGTAAATGTGTTTTCGTTCCCCTCGATTGTAAGTTACCCTTTTCATTTGTTTTTTTTTTTTTATCGGTTTACTTAGTAATAATCATCTTTTAATATAAATTACATATTTGGCATTTCTCTTTTTTCTATTTGTCTTTTAATTCCTTTGCATGAGTTGAAATATATTCTTTAATGAGTTTGTTTTCTACCAATAGATTTCATTAATTTATGAGTATTTATGTTTTCATTATGGGATGTCAAATTTTTCATATGTGATAGTTTATTTTTGAAATTATTAGGAGATGATTATGAATTTGAGTTGTCAGCTTTTAATTTTTTGTATGAGTTTAATTGGTTGTATGAATTACATGTATTTATGAAGCATTAAAAAAATAAGCCTTCCTTTGTTATAAATTAGAGAGAAAAAAGGGAACAAAAAAGAGAAGGCAATAGAATCTTGTATTTTATTAAGAACAAAAGTCCCATATTTCTAGGGAATGATTAGGTATCTAATGATAATAAGTTTTAGGGCTGCACGGATACAATTTCCATTCATTAATAAACAATACTATTTACAACACTCCCCCTTCAATTGCACATAGCAAAATATATGTCTCGTTTAAATATTTTCAAGAAAATCCAGTGGGACAAAACTTGATCGAAGGAAAAAGAGCACAGCTGCTTCCCTTGATTTCAATTCTTGTATCAATTCATCCTTGTCTTGCATATCAATTTCTTCAATATTACAATTTCTAGTCAAGTATGTCTCATGTTGTCTTGTATAGTCTTCAAATGACACGGTTTTCATATGAAATATTTATCAATCTTTGATGACTGTAGTAACATGATGATTCGAAAAATAACTCTTGTTGATCTCTTGGAGAATCTCTTGCATAAAGAAGATTTTGCGGGTAAATGTCTTGTATGTTGTAGACATTCATTTCACAAAAAATATGCCTCGTTGAAATCTTATTAGGAAAAATTCTGTGGAAAAAATCCTAATGAAGAAGAATACGCCACAAATGTTGTCTCATTAAAAATATTATCACGAAAACCTATTGAGACAAAACCACGATCAAGGAAAAAAGAATACAATATCACTTGAATTATGCTTGAGGCATATTAAATCCTTCCAGGATAGTATCAACATCATATAAGATAACTTGTCCATAATCACATTTATTAAATGCATATCAAATTTCATTCATTATCACGTTAATGAAATAGAGGCTTCTGGTTTTATGCACCACATGATAATTTATTTATTTATACAAGTTTTCGCGAAATTCATTATGTAAAGAGTCCTATTCCGATTTTATTTTTTCCATTTTCATTTTGCATGAGTATACACTTTTGGATGTTCAGACCGTAATCCACAAACTTAATGTTTCTCTAATAAATTCAATTTTACTAGGATTTCATCTAGAAACTTCAAGTTTCTCTAGTAAATTCAACTTTAGTATGAGCACGTCATTTTATTTGGTCAATCATTACTTCAATCAATATGTTTTGATAAATTTATTTCGATTTCTCGCTATTCATAATATGCTGCCATACGTCAAGTGCAAAAGTATTGTTGCCAACTTTTTCTTTTTGATACTATTTCTTTTTCATAATGACATAATTTATTGAGACATCTCAATTTTCATTATTTCAAGTACATGAACCTCTTTTAGGGTCTTAAAACTTGTTATGTCTAAATACTCATAAAAAATATATACCTCCTTAATATGACTATCTTTGCTAATTGCTCTATTTTCGTTTGGAGATTTTTATATTAGAATTGAATATCATCACGCTTCAAACGTGCCATAAATTTATCACATATAATATTAACAAATTGTCTAGGACTCAATTCGGGTTGAAGCATTTAAAATTGATGTGTGGGATTATTAATATCTTTGGTTAATAAATGGATCTAATTGAATTATCCTTCAAACTTCTGGTTCAAATTGCCTTTTGCAAGGATTTAGATAATGATATATTTGTAAATTATTTTCAATAATGTGCGCTATAATAAAATCGAACTCTCGAAAAACTATACAAGCCATCCCACATCAATTACCTTTTACAAGTCATTATTTTCTGATGCAGCTTAAATGTTTATCCTGTAGGCCATACCGGAGTTGGGTGATCTCATAAATTTATCCATGAAAGTCTTCATCTGAGAGCATTACTCTGGTTAAGGAAAGAAAACCGAGAAGTTCCATTCTTGGGAGCATTAGATAGATTCGTCAAAGAGTTTGGGGATCAGATCAGATCAGCGTAGATAGTTGATTTTTCCCTATTGCTATCTTATAATGCTTAATCAATTTTCTCTACTTAATGAAGGTGTTCTTTAACAGCTGCATCTTCGCCTGAACAAAATTTAGGATTTTCTCCTACTTAACCAACAAACAAATTCATGTTAGATTCCATTGAAGTAGCTTCTTAGTATTTGATATAGGATGACATCAGTAATAATCGGGATAGCCAACAAGGAGAGGACAACTAGATAAGATGGAATCAAAAATTATCATAGATAGTTGATTTTTCCCTATTGTTATCTTATAATGCTTAATCAATTTTCTATACTTAATGAAGGTGTTCTTTAACAGCTGCATCTTCGCCTGAACAAAACTTAGGATTTTCTCCTACTTAACCAACAAACAAATTCATGTTAGATTCCATTGAAGTAGCTTCTTAGTATTGATGCTAAAAGAAATTTAATAAAATGTAATTCTAAAGGGAATTACCTTTGAAATCCAATGATGTCAATCTTGTGTGGGTTTGATCTACTGTTTAGGTTCGAAATGCCCCCATAATGAATATAGCGCCAGTGTCAACATCCTTATCTTCAATAACAGAGAGATAATGTTAAGTCTAATCTAATATGCAATCCCACTATTACTGATGTTCCATTTGTACTTCCTAATTTGACTACATATGCAAAAAACCCATGTCTCCACATTTCGTAGAGTGTTCAGGTGAGCACTTACATGCCAACATCCCACATTGTGGGAAGTGTACACATCAATGTATCGATCTCACATTATCGCTAAGTGGAAACCGTACATGGCAACATTTTGGTCCGGAATTGTGCACACTGATATAGGGAATTCTGAGGCAAGATAAATAATATATGAAGCTTTTCATCAAACTTTTGTTGGTAAATTAACTTCAATTTGTTAACAAAGTATTTCCAGTGGCCTTGATTTTTTCTATGGATAGAAGCTAAACGGTTTGGAACCCTGGTCAAGGCAACTGAAACTACAAAAATGGATATGTTTTTTTTTTTTTTTTCTTGTTTTTGCTGCTGGTTCGTAAGTAGACACTAATATTATGTAAGATGCGATTATTGAAATAATTTCTCCATGAATTCTGTTGTTAGTTTATACGGGTGATCCAAATGGAGTTGTAAGGTGGCAAAACCATAATATAACTAAAGATCTAAGAAGGGCACGACCTACGATTATGATGCCGTTCTGGAAAGAATTATTGTGGTGAAGGGATACTTCATCTGGGGCCAGTAGATGGGAAGGCCATACTTCCACTGTATGGAACTTCGATGTGCACATTAACTAATGTAGGAAAAGACTTAATTATCTCATGGCCTCATCAGAAATATATAATTAAGCATAGTCGAGAATAAAGAAAAATGTGAAAACTGAATACTCTACTTTCAAATAATAATTTCTTTCCTATCTCTTGGTTGAGTAAGAATTCAGCGAGTTTTAGGAGGGAAAAACTTGGTTAGGTGACAAGAATTCGTTCATCTCAATTTTCAGGTCAATAGCTTGAATTCAGAACAATTGGAAGTCAAATGAGTGAAATATAGCCGAATTGTTCTAACAAATTATCTTCTAGCTCAAAAATTTATGCTTCGGATTTTTAGCCCCAACTTTAGACCCATTTTGGGGTAGCAAATATTCGAATTCGAGAAATACTGATATAGAAGTATTGTAGCCATTTGAGTTATTTTTCCAACCCACTTTGAATCACCTCAATCGGATATCGGAAGAGAAAGTTATGACCAAAAAACCGAAAGCCGTTCTGGGACAAACGGAAGTAAACCGGCATGTGCTTGCAAGACCATGTTTTCACCAACCCGAGAGCAATTCATCTTGCTTGTTTAATTGATAATTTAGGGATTAATATAGAAAAATCACAACAACTTATTTGTTATTGATTAAAGTTACAATTAATTTGAACTTAGTCAAACACATAGTACTCGTGGGTTCGACGCTCTATTCATCATTATATTATTTGACCACGATCTCGTGTACTTGCAAATTTTCAAAGGGCAAGTTACTTTTGCCCAAATAATCTTTTGGTGATTACGAATAGATTCATTACGTTGGTGAGAATGCCATATTTTGTAGTACTGTAGTCAAGTGTGTTGAAAATGAATAGAGTAAGAAATTTGAAATTAACTATATATATATATATATATATATATTCAACTATGTTTATGTGGGAGGCTTGGATCCTTACTGTACTTGGACAGATAGTATGACATTGATCTCCTACCTTAACTATTAATAGAAAAATCTATTGAAAATGCACATCAGGAGGTGAAATCTACACACACACACACACACACAAATATAACTTAAAAATACTACCATTGTATGACTCTGAACACACCACTTCCATTACAAATCCGATATGGCATTTTAAAGAAACCAAATAAAACAAAGATTGTTAGTGCAACAACAACAAAACATTTGGGACAAGAATGATCTTTTTCGTAGGTTAGACAGCCAAATGCTCCTCATGTTAAGTGTTAGGAATCTCCACTACTATCACTACAACAAAATTAACTTTTTACGACATTTATTTATGTCATACACATAAGACATCCCGTAAAAACAGACTATTTATGACATGCTTTAAATGCGTGCTGTAGTAATTTATTTATTAATATATTTATGACATACAATTTGTGCACTCCATAAAATCTAAATATTTACAGCGTAATTCTCATGCCGTATAAATTGAAAAAAAAAATAATTGTGATTTTAGTTTTTTTTTTAAAATGAACTATTTACGACATCCATTAACGTGTATCGTATAAATAAATTACGGCATACATGTTGCACGCTGTAAAATATAAGATAAAAATAAATTATTTATTTATTTATTTTTTAAACAAAAACACTTGCTATTAATGAGTGATGTAGTTTACAATGACGATATTTATTTAAGTATTTGGACGGACACAGGGGTGGCTTGGGTGACCCTTCAACTTTTGGGCAAAATCCTTTTTTTTTGTCTCAATTTTAGAAGTCATTACGGAATGTCAAACAAAGTCAAAATATTGCATTGTTAATACAATTTCAAAGTGCTCATGATCTAGTTTTCTACGTCGTTAATGGCCCGCAAAACGGACAACCGTAGCAAATGTTAAGACTTGTCAAAGTAGGCTGTTTCAAACTAGTATTTTGAGAATTTCAATAATGTACTAATTTTAAAAATTCTCCGATGATTGTACGATAGCCGAATCAACAAATCACCTACGTCATTTCGAAGCTCGTTTCAAAAACTACATTATAGACATCGAGTGGTCCAAACAGAAATCGAAAATAGTTAAAAGTGCATCACGTGTCTTAAAAAAAGCGTCTAACTCGTCTTTTCTTTAAAAAATTT
The DNA here is from genome assembly GCA_903798255.1 of Fraxinus quadrangulata. Lineage (NCBI taxonomy): Eukaryota > Viridiplantae > Streptophyta > Magnoliopsida > Lamiales > Oleaceae > Fraxinus > Fraxinus quadrangulata. Next base: position 44,671 of record CAIGRB010099695.1, read on the forward strand.
CAATTATTTCGTTAACATTGATTATTTTTGCACGACAAATTTCTCAACATAATTTATATCTTTTTTAAGGAAATTTTACATGGGGTATGACATCAAAAATTTTCGAAATTTCACGCTCGAAAAAGGTCATACCCTGTACAGTTTCAAATGTAAAATTCGGATGTAAATTTACACGAGGTATGATTTTTTTGGATGTAAATCTTCAAATATAGAATTCCTCACAACTTTTTTAAAAGTTTGATTGGGCTCCCCTAATTCAAAATCTCTGCGTCCGCCACTATAATCACTAATCAATACCTCATTTTATTGTTCAATAAAATTAACTTTTTATTTGAAACTACAATTCTTAAATAGCCAAAATCCAATTTCCTAGGCGTGTAAATCATGAAGCTTAATTCATTGAAGTGTGAACACATTCATACCAAGAGTGGAAGATGATAAAGTTTAGATTTATTTGTTCAGTTTAATTTAATGATATATTTATAGACTATGAGGTATAGTCTTTTTAACCTAATTTTTTGACTATAGTTAAAAGTTAGGGTAATTAAATTGACACCGGAATTTTCATTAATTACACCATATTTGAATTGCAATGAAGGTACTCAATGTTTGTTTATTTTCGCACTTATATTCTCAATTTTCTTCGTTGCGTGTTATTTTAACCTTTAATTAATTAGCACATCTTGTTGCTGTCAAAAAAATCTATTCGCATTGAATAAAAAGACTTATATGTCCTTCATATTCTAAATAAACAATATAACAATAAATACAAAATTTTGACTTCATAATTAATTTCCCATGCTAGTAGAATATTTGGATGGAAACTCTTACGAGAGTTAAGATATGCTAGTTAATTAAATGTTAAAGATAAGATTGTAACAAACAAGTTAGAACAAAAAATTAGGAGATAAATGCGAAAATAAGAAAAAAAAAGGAACTTTATTGCAATAAAACTGTGGGGTAGTTAACAAAAGTTGTGGTTTCAAAATAATTATCGTAAAAATTAAACGACCCAATTCCAAAAAGAAAAAAAAAAGACCAAAATGTATATATATATAAGTTTATATAGGGGGTGTTGGGACCAATTTAATTTTATGATATTCTTCTTTTCATTCAATGGAGAAAGTCCCTTATAGAGAACAAATTTATTATTTATGAGCAATTGCTTCCCATTCCATTTTAATTTAGTGACATTATTGTTAAGATTTGGGGGTTCATCTTAAAAGGTCAATCTTGTTAAGAGGAATAGTCCAAACCCTTATAAATTAGTTTATATTTACATCTTTATTCGATGTGGGATTCTATCCCTTAACATGCCCCCAGAATATGGTGGCTCGTTTGAACATATCAATCTTGAAATCCTTATGTTTACTTTTGGAGTCTTAACCGGATCGAATTGCTCGTTAGAACTTAATGGGCTTTGATACCATGTTAAGATTTTGAGATTTATCTTAAAAGGTCAACCTTGTTAAGAGGAGTAGCTCAAACCCTTATAAATTGATTTATATTTACATCTTTATTCGATATGAGATTCTATCCCTTAACAATTATAACCAAGGATACATTTGACGTTAGCCACAAGCGTGGCCCAACACTCCACGCGTAGTGTTATGCATTTAAGAACTTGAGCACGTCGTAATAGTCCCCGTAACTATAGCTATGTTGCCGTAGTGATTCCTGTAGTGAAAAATGAGAGAGAGAGATTTTTGAAGAACACATGAAATATATATGTAACACATGAAAACTGACGTGTATAAAATATGAACAAATAATACAAGCCGTGCAGCTCTTGTTTTTGTCTAATATTGGAACAAAGATTGCGGGCTATCCAATAAACTAGCTTGCACAAAATATATATGCACAAAACTAGGGTCATCCAATAAATTGGCATGCACAAGATATGCACAAAATATTTGAACAAATAATGAAATAATACAAACTGCGTAGCTCTTGATTTTGTCTAACTTGGGATGCAAATTATTATTATTATTATCATCATCATCATCATTATTATTTTATTATTTTGTATTTGGTCGTCAAGGTATATCTCAAAACCCTTTCAATAATTGCTGCCTCGTCATTTTCTCCAACTCTTAGTCAATTACAAATTTTTTATAACATGTAAACTATCACATTTATTATCTGATGAAAGAATTCGGAAAGTAAATCCGATCTTCTAGATCACTGCACCTCATAAAAAAACTTTTCATTACTATCATTTTCAGTATAAATTTCTGACCTTTTTATGAGAAGCAACGGTCTAATCTCTTTGTAAACTTCTTTTCGTTCCACTCAATTGTAAATTTCCTTTTCATTTGTTCATTCTTTTTATTGATTTACTTGTAATAATCATCTTTTGTTGTATATTATATATTTCATTCCTTTTTATCTATATATTTAATTTTAATTTGATTTTAATTCATTTGCATGAATTGAAACATATTCCTTAATGATTTTGTTTTCTACCATTAGTTTTCGTTTATTTAGATTTATATTTTTCATTTTGGGATATCGAATTTTTCCTGTAGGAATGAATTTGAATGCTTGTTTTGAAATTATTTGGAGATGATTATAAAATTGAGTTGTCGAATTGAATTTGTTGTATGAGTTTAGATGGTAGTTTGAATTATATGTATTTTGGGAAGTATTGAAATAATAACCCTTCTTAAGTTTTGTAATTGTTGATTAATATGATTTTCAAATCTTAGAAGTGATTGCGTTAATTATATCACGTTCAGAATCTGATGGAAAAATTCGGAAAAGTACATCGGATCTTCTTGATCTCCGAATTTCACAAAAAACTTTATGGTCAGTCAAATGTTTCGCATATAAATTTGATTGCTTGTTTTGAAATTATTTGGAAATTATTATGAATTTGAGTTGACGAATTGAATTTGTTGTATGACTTTAGATGGTAGTTTGAATTATATGTATTTTAGGACGTATAGAAATAATAAACCCTTCTTAAATAAATGCATTTTGAATTATTCTTGCAATAATTCTACAACATTTTGAATCTGATGGATGAATTCTAAAAAGTAAATTGGATCTTCTTGATCTCGGAATTTCATCAAACACTTTATGGACAACTAGTTTCAATATAAATTCCTCCTTTTTTTTTTCTTTTTATCAAAAGCAAAGATCTCTTCTCTCAGTAACTTTCTTTTGTTCCCCTCAATAGAAAATTACCATTTTCTTATGTTCATCTTTTTTTGTAAATTATATATTACTTCATAATAATCATCTTTTGTCATATTAATTTCTTTATAATTCATTTGCATGACTTGAAATATATTCTTTGGTGATTTTGTTTTCTACCTTTGGTTTTTATTAACTTATCAATATTTACATTATATATTTGACTATTTCAATATGGGATGTTGAATTTTTCATATAGGAATGTACGTGATTGTCAAATTATTTGGTGATGATTATGAAATTGAGTTCTCGATTTGAATTTGTTGAATGAGTTTAGCCAGTAGTTTGAATTATAGGTATTTATGTACTATTAAAATAGTAAACCCTTCTTAAATTTTGTTTTTGCCTAATATTTGAACAATGATTGCAGGTTATCCAGTACACTGGCATGCACAGAATATGCACAAAAAAGGCACAAAACTAGATCATCCAATAAACTGGCATACACAAGATATGCACAAAATATTTGAACAAATAATACAAACAACCTAGCTCTTGATTTTGTCTAAATTGGGATGAAAAATATTACTTTTGGTTTTCATTTTGTATTTGGTCACCAACGTACATCTCAAAACCCTTTTATTAATTGTCACATCTTTGTCTTTTTATCTAACTCTTAGTCCTTTATAACTGTCATTTGTAACATGAATGCTATAACATTTAGAATCATATGAAATAATTTGGAAAAGTATATCGGATCTCATAAAAAATCTTTTCATTACAACCATTTTCAATATAAATTCGTCTCGTTTCTATTAAAAGCAACGATCTCTTCTCTTAGTAAACTTTTTTTCGTTCCCCGCAATGGGAAGTTCATTTGTTCATTCTTTTATTATTATTATTTATTTACTTGTAATAATAATTATTTTTGTTGTAAATTATATGTTTGCCATTGCCTTTTTTATCTATTTGATCTCTTAATTTGTTTTTTAATTCATATGCATGAATTGAAATATATTCTTTAATGGTTTTGTTTTCTACCATTAGTTTTCATTAATTCAATTTTTTAATATTTCATTACAGGATGCCGAATTTTGGGCATAGGAATAAATGTGATTGCTTGTTTTGAAGTTATTGGAGATGATTATGAATTCAAATTTTCAAATTGAATTTGTTGTATGAGTTTAGATAGTAGTTTGAATTATATTTATTTTAGGAAGTATGAAATAATAAACCCCTCCCCCCATAAATTTTGTAGTTGTTAATTAGTTGGATTTTCGAATCTTAGAAATGATTGCATCAATTCTTTCACATTTAGAATCTGGTGGAAGAATTCGGAAAAGTAAATCAGGTCTTCTTGATATCAGAATTTCATAAAATATTATATGGAGAACCATTTTCAACATAAATTTCTCGTTTTTCTATCAAAAGCAACGATCTATTCTCTTAGTAAACTTCCTTTTGTTCCCCTCAATCGAAAGTTACCGTTTTCTTACGTTCATTTATTAAGTTTAATTCGTAATAATCATTCTTTTTTTTGTAAATTATATATTTGGCATTGCCTTTTGTCTATTTGATCTTTTAATTTCTTTATAATATATATTTGCATGACTTGAAATATAAAATGATAGTGGATAATTATAGGTTAATACACTATCACGATTAATTAATGTTATTGTGATAATTGTTTCACAACTATTAATATGCAAACTTCTCTTATATCCCCTAAATTCATCTTTTTCTTTGCTCAATCTTGTTTTGTTCTTAATTTTCTTTAAAAAAAAACTAATTCTGTGCGACGAAGACTCTTAATACACCGGATTAGATAGATTGTATTATGTTGGTCTCACATCTTGCAAATAAAAATATTTGACAATTTACGCAAAAAAAATCAAAAGATTTGGGACAAGAAGGTTGGAGACCCAAATACTCCTCATGTGAAGTGTTGGGGATCTCCACTTTTATTTTCCATTCATAGATTTATTTATTTATTGTTTTGTAACAACCCTTACTATTAACTAGCAATGTAGGTTTACAATGATTATATATATTTAAGTATTATTTATATATAATGTAGAGAAGAGCATAATATGTGGTGGAGTTCAACCATAACAAGTTTATACAATAATGGAGTGTTTGGGATAAAATAGGATTCAAAAATCTGTCCAAAATCACGAACTATTCAAAACTGATAAGACCACCGCTCGAGCAGCAGTCTCACGAACTAGATTTTCGCTAAGGCAGGTTAAGATGCGTGCATTACTTGCACAGTTGGATTTGGATAATGAATTGCTGGAAATTGACAAGATGCCCGCAACTTTAACCGTGGAAGAGAAATTACAGAATAATAAGAAGACAGTTTCTCACATTCATCTTTATCTATCGAATACCATTCTTTAGGACGTTTTGAAGGAGAATTCAGCAGCTGCTTTATGGATGAACTTGAAGCAATTGTGCATGACAAGTCTGACAAGCAAGTTGAACCTCAAGTAATGTTTATACTCTTATCGAATGACAGAAGGAGGATCATTGGAAGATCACTTGGCTGTATTTAAAGAGATCGTCGCTGATTTAGAAACTTTGGAAGTAGAGTATGATGAAAATGATTTGGCCTTGATCCTATTGTATTCGTTACTCACTTCATTTTATTTATTTAGAGGCATGATCTTGTATATTTATGATACTCTCACCATAGAGGAGGTATGCTTTGTATTCAAAAGAGAGGATGAAACATTTGGTTTCTGAGGCCAGAAATGGAGAATGCCTGGTTGCTCATCGTGGTTCTGGAAGGGACAGATCGAAGTAATCAAATTTGTAACTATTGCAACAAGAAGTGGCACTTGAAGAAGAATTGCTACAAATTGCAGAATAAAGAAAGGACGACTGCAAGTAGATATTCAGATACTGCAAGCGAAATAGACCTCTCGAAACAACATTGATGGAAATTTCTGTCGTCAAGTCTAAACTAGAGGAGGGTTAGATTCTTGATTCAGCATGTGTGTTTCATATGTGTCATAATAAGGACTTGTTTACTATATATAAAACTGTTTCCAAATGTGTCATGATTAAGGGAAGCAAGTCCAAAACTTAAACTCCCAACAGAACTTTTAAATTGAATTCCAACTAGAATTTTCAAATAGAATTCTCAAGCCGACTTCAGATAAAATTTTTAAATAGTCATTCCAATAAAATTCAGGTCACAATCTAATTTTAACAAATAATTTGAGCTCTACTGTCATCTTAGTAATTGTTGCAGTGAGAAATGAAAAGGACTCATTTTTTAAAAACAAGTTATTTTTAAACACAAGAAAACTAGGGTCATCCAACAAACTTACATGCAAAAAATATGAACAAACAATATAAACTGTGCAGCTCGTGTTTTTATCTAATATTTGAACAAAGATTGGTGGCCATCCAATAAACTGGCATGCACAAAATAAGCACAAAATTGGGGTCATCCAATACATTGGCATGCACAAGATATGCATAAAATATATGAACAAATAATACAAACCACGTAGCTCTTGATTTTGTCTAAACTGGGATGCAAAATATTTTTTTTCTTATTTTGCACTTGGTCGTCAAGGTATATCTCAAAACCCTTTTATTATTTGCCTCCTCATCATGTTCTCTAACTCTTAGTCATTTACAACCATCTTTTATAACATGCAAACTATCACACTTATTAATATAAATTTGGATTGCAAGATAATGATGATAATGAAATGAACAAAAAGAAAATAAATACCAAGATTTACGTGGAAACTCAATACGGAACAAACTACGGGCAAAGGAGGAGAAATTCACTTTAATCAATAGTAATTGTGTTTACAAGATCTCAATGCACTTAATTGAAATCTAAAGCTCTCAAAATATTATATTAATCTTTCTCTGTTGTGTTATTTTATACAAGTCACGTCATACATATATAAACCCTAGAGAACAAGTTGTAGAAGAATATGAGGCTAAAACTGCGTAGAAAATGAAAACAAGCCTGGGCGGATAAGCATGTCGCTCAAGTCTCAAGTTGTTTTCTATCAAGCTCGTTCGAGCGTCCAGCAGCACCACACTAGTGAAAATACGGTGACGTTTTTCTTCGGTCCATAATTTTGATCTCTTCAAGACCACTCCAATTTAGACTCCAATACTCACTAGAATTTGGGTCAAACCACAACATTTATTATCTTATGAAAGAATATGGAAAAGTAAATCTGATCTTCTAGATATCAGCATTTCATAAAAGCCTTTCATTACAACCTTCGTCAATATAACTTTCTGACTCTTTCATCAGAAGCAAAATCTCTTAGCATAGTAAACTTCTTTTCATTCCCCTCAATTTTAAATTTCTTTTTTCATTTTTTCATTCTTTTTATTGATTTACTTACAAAAATCATCTTTGTTTGTAAATTATATATTTGGCATTCCTTTTTATCTATTTGATTATTTAATTTGTATTTAATTCATTTGCATGAAATGAAATATATTCCTTAATGATTTTGTTTTCCACCATTAGTTTTCATTTAATTAGATTTCAATATTTCATTTTGGGATGTTGAATTGTTTCGTATAGGAATTAATGTGATTGCTTGTTCTCAAATTATTTGGAGATGATTATGAAATTGAGCTGTCAATTTGTATTTGTTGTATGAGTTTAGACAGTAGTTTGAATTAGAGGTATTTATGAAGTATTAAATTAATAAACGCTTCTTAAATTTTGTTTTTGCCTAATATTTGAACAAAGATTGCCGACCATCCATTACACAGGCATGCACAGAATATGCACAAAAATTGCACAAAACTAGGTCATCCAATAAAGTGGCATGCACAAGATATGCACAAAATATTTGTACAAATGATACAAACAACGGAGCTCTTGATTTTGCCTTAATTGGGATGAGAAAATATTACTTTTGTTTTCATTTTGTATTTGGTCGCCAAGGTACATCTCTGAACCCTTTTATTAATTGTCGCCTCCTTGTCATTTTCTCTAACTCTTAGTCATTTACAACTGTCATTTGTAATACGAACACTATCACAGTTAGAATCTTATGAAAGAATTTAGAAAACTAAATCATATCTCATAAAAAAAAAATTCATTACAACCATTTTCAATAGAAATTACTCTCTTTCTATCAAAAGCAATGATCTCTTCTCTATAAACGTTTTCTTTGTTCCCCTCAGCCTGGCTAAATTTTATTTGTAATGTAGGTCACTAATATTTAAACAATAAATAAATAATTTTTGACAAAATATTTTCCGTGCTAATCGAACATTTGGATGGAAACTATTATGAGATACAAGACATGCTAGTTAAAAATTAAAGATAAGATTGCGATTGAAAAAAACAAAGTTTGGGAGATATGTGCAAAAATAAGAAAAAACAGAAATTTTTATGGCAATTAAAATGTGGCGCTGTTAATAAAGTCGTTGTTTCAGTATAATTACCCTAAAAGTTAAAATGGAAAAAAATCATGTGTGAAGACCCAATGCTAAGGAAAAACAAAAAAAGACCAAAATGCAAATTCAGAGTCAGGACCAATTTCATTTCAAACGAATAAAGTAGTTCAGGGAATTAAAAGTCAAATATAAACCAAGGACACACCTGATAAACATTTATGGTGTTCTTCTGTCCTTCAATGGATACCATTCGAATTTAGTGATATAATAACCAAAGATACACTTCAAGCTAGCCACAAGCCTGCCTCAACACTCCACGCTTAGTATTCTGCATTCGAGAACTTCAGCGTGCCGCCATAGCCTACTCCCTTAACAATGCCCCCACAATAAATTTCAATTCCAAGACCTAAACTAAAATTTTACACAAGATTTTAAAAAAATTCATTATATTTTTTTATTTTGCTTTCACAATTAAAATTTTATCCTAACTCCGATGCAGTATGAAACATATTGAATGGTTTGAGCACCACCGTTGTCACTGTCATGATTGTTGCAATGAGAAATGAAAAAGAGATATTTTTAAACACACGAAATCAAGGGTCATCTAATAAACTGGCATGCACAAAATATGAACAAATAATACAAACTGCACTTGTTTTTGTCTAATATTTGAACAAAGATTGGGGGCCATCCAATGAACTGGCATGCACAAATTATGCCCAAAACTAGGATCATCCAATAAACTGGCATGCACAAGATATGCACAAAATATTTGAACAAATAATACAAACTCCGTAGCTCTTGCTTTTATCTAAATTGGGATGCAAAATATTACTCTTTTTTTTCTCATTTTGTATTTGGTCGTCAAGGTCTATCTCAAAGCCCTTCTATTAATTGTTGCCTCCTTGTCATTTTCTCTAACTTCTAGTCAGTACAACTGTCTTTTGTAGCATGTAAACTATCACGTTTATAATCTGATGAAAGAATATGGAAAATTAAATCGGATCTTCTAGATCTTGGCATTTCATAAAAAAAAAAAAAAAAAAAAATTCATTACAACTATTTCCAATTTAAATTCCTCACCTTTCTATCAAAAGCAATGATTAAACTTCTTTTCATTCCCCTCAATTGTAATTTTCCTTTTTCATTTGTTCGTTCTTTTTTATTTATTTACTTGTAATAATCAACTTTTTTTGTCGTAAATTATATATTTGGCATTGCTGTTTTATCTATTTGATCTTTTAGTTTGTTTTATGACTTGGAATATATTCTTTAATGATTTTGTCTTCTACCATTAGTTTTCATTAATTTAATTTCAATATGTCATTATGGGAAATTTTTCGCATTGGAATGAATGTGATTGCTTCTTTTGAAATTATTTGGAGATGATTATGAATTTGAATTGTCGAATTGAATTTTATGAATTTTGATTGTAGTTTCAATTATATGTATTTTACGAAGCACATGAAATAATAAACCCTTCTTAAATTTTGTAATTGTTGATAAATTGAATTTTTCAAATCTTAGAAATGATTGCATCAATTCTTTAACATTTAGAATCCGGTGGAAGAATTTGAAAAAGTAAATCGGATCTTCTTGATCTTAGAATTTCGTAAAAAACTATATGGGAAATCAATTTCAATATAATTCCTTGCATTTTTATCAAAAGCAAAGATTTCCTCGCATTTCTATCAAAAGCAAAGATCTCCTCTTAGTAAATGTCTTTTCGCTCCCCTCGATTGTAAGTTACCCTTTTCATTTGTTCATTTTTTTTCAGTTTACTTACTAATAATCATCTTTTAATATAAATTACATATATGGCATTTCCCTTACTTTTATTTATCTTTTTATTTGTTTTTAATTCCTTTGCATGACTTGAAATATATTCTTTAATGAGTTTGTTTTCTACCATTAGATTTCAATAATGTATGAGTATTTATGTTTTCATTATGGGATGTCAAAATTTACATATGTGATAGTTTATTTTTGAAATTATTAGGAGATGATTATGAATTTGAGTTGTCAGATTTGAATTTTTTGTATGAGTTTAGATGGTTGTTTGAATTACATGTATTTATGAAGCATTAAAAAAATAAGCCCTCCTTTGTTATAAATTAGAGAGAGAAAAGAGAACAAAAAAGAGAAGGCTATTGAATCTTGTGTTTTATTAAGAATCAAAATCTCATATTTATAGGGAATGATTAGGTATATAATGATAATAATTTTTAGGGCTGAAGGATTACAATTTTCATTCATTAATAAATGTACTATTTACAACACTCCCCCTTCAATTACATATAACAAAATATATGTATCATTAAAATCTTGTCAAGAAAATTCAGTGGGACAAAACTTGATGGAAGGAAAAAGAGCACAGCTGCTTCCCTTGATTTCAATTCTTGTATCAATTCATCATTGTCTTGTATGTCAATTTCTTCAATATTAAAATTTCTGGTGAAGTATGTCTCATGTTGTCTTGTATAGTCTTCAAATAACCCCGTCTTCATACGAAATATTTATCAATCTTTGATGTAGTAACATGATGATTCGAAAAATAACTCTTGTTGATCTCATGGAGAATCTCATACATATAGGAGATTTTGAGGGTAAATATCTTGTATGTTGTAGACGTTCATTTCACAAAAATATGCCTAGTTAAAATCTTATTAGGAAAAATTCTGTAGAAAAAATCTTAATCAAAGAAAAGAGTACATTATTCATTTGAATACGCAACAAAAGTTGCCTCATTAAAAATCTTGCCAGCGAAACCTAGTGGGACAAAATCGTGGTTAACGAAAAAAGAGTACAATATATATTTACTCCTCCCCATGATGCTATAACATAAATTATATATTTTAGGCATAAAATCCTTCAAGAGTATTATTAAAACCATACAGGATAAGTTTGTTATAATCACATTTATTATAAGCATATCAAATTTTATGCATTGTGCTAATAAGATAGAAACTTGTATTGCATCCACCACAGGATAATTTATTTATTTATATGAGTCATTGGAAATTCATTATGCTAAGAGTTGTATATTACATAATAAGATTTTATTTTTCTATTTTCATTTCGCAGAAGTATACATCTTTAATTGTTCGAACTATAGATCCAAAAACTTTAGGTTTTATAGTAAAATCAATTTTGATAGGATTGCGTCCATTTATTTGGTCCATAATGTTTTGTGGATAACATTTTGATTCTGAGCAATCAAATGCAAAGTATAAAAGAAATAAAGAGGTTTCTATATTCCACATTCAAAATGAAAGATTTTGGTCAAGCTAATACCATACAGTTGACCTATGGTGGATCTCGAGTTTTAATTATAACAAACAAATTCTTATCTCTAACATTTTTATTTTTCAATGATACATGTCACGAACCTAGTGAAAATCGAGCATGCACAATCAAACTTGG
>CAIGRB010099695.1:70406-84443 GCA_903798255.1 Fraxinus quadrangulata
TGTTATAAATTTGACTATTTCATTATGGGATGTTGAATTTTTTCGTATAGGAATTAATGTGATTGCTTGTTCTCAAATTATTTGGAGATGATTATGAAATTGAGCTGCCGATTTGAATTTGTTGTATGAGTTTAGCCGGTAGTTTGAATTTTAGGTATTTATGAAGTATTAAATTAATAAACCCTTCTTAAATTTTGTTTTTGCCTAATATTTGAACAAAGATTGCTGGCCATCCAATACTCAGGCACGCACAGAATATGCGCAAAAATTGCACAAAACTGGCATCATCCAATAATATTTGAACAAAGATTGGGGGCCATCCAATAAACTGGCATGCACAAATTATGCACAAAACTACGATCATCCAATAAATTGGCATGCACAAGATATGCACAAAATATTTGAACAAATAATACAAACTGTGTAGCTCTTGATTTTATCTAAATTGGGATGCAAAATATTACTTTTTTTTTTTTTTTCTCATTTTGTATTTTGTCGTCAAGGTCTATCTCAAAGCCCTTTTATTAATTGTTGCCTCCTTGTCATTTTCTCTAACTTCTAGTCAATTACAACTATCTTTTGTAGCATGTAAACTATCTTGTTTAGAATTTGATGAAAGAATATGGAAAAGTAAATCGGATCTTCTAGATCTTGGCATTTCATTTTAAAAAATTAAAAAAATAATTCATTACAACTATTTCCAATAGAAATTCCTCATCTTTCTATCAAAAGCAACGATTAAACTTCTTTTCATTCCCCTCAATTGTAATTTTCCCTTTTCATTTGTTCATTCTTTTTTATTTATTTACTTGTAATAATCAACTTTTTTGTTGTAAATTATATATTTGGCATTGCTCTTTTATCTATTTGATCTTTTAGTTTGTTTTATGACTTGGAATATGAGTTTGTTTTCATTAACTTAATTTCAATATGTCATTACGGGATATTGAATTTTTTGCATTGGAATGAATGCGATTGCTTCTTTTGAAATTATTTGGAGATGATTATGAATTTGAATGGTTGAATTGAATTGTATGAGTTTAATTGTAGTTTCAATTATATGTATTTTACGAAGCACATGAAATAATAAAACCCTCTTAAATTTCGTAATTGTTGATAAATTGAATTTTTCAAATCTAGAAATGATTGCGTCAATTCTTTCACATTTAGAATCCGGTGGAAGAATTTGGAAAAGTAAATCGGATCATCTTGATCTTAGAATTTCATAAAAAACTATATGGACAATCATTTTCAATATAATTCCTTGCATTTCTATCAAAAGCAAAGATTTCCTCGCATTTCTATCGAAAGCAAAGATCTCCTCTTAGTAAATGTCTTTTCGCTCACCTCGTTTGTATGTTACCCTTTTCATTTGTTTACTTTTTGTTTTTCAGTTTACTTAGTAATAATCATCTTTTAATATAAATTATATATTTGGCATTTCCCTTTTTTCTATTTGTCTTTTTTAATTCCTTTGCATGAAATATATTCTTTAATGAGTTTCTTTTCTACCATTGGATTTCATTAATTTATGAGTATTTATGTTTTCATTATGGGATGTCAAAATTATCATATGTGATAGTTCATTTTTGAAATTATTAGAAGATGATTATGAATTTGAGTTGTCAAATTTGAATTTTTTTGTATGAGTTTAGATGGTTGTTTGAATTACATGTATTTATGAAGCATTAAAAAAACAAGCCCTCCCGTGTTATAAATTAGAGAGAAAAAAGGAAAGGCAATAGAATATTGTGTTTTATTAAGAACCAAAGTCCCATATTTATAGGGAATGATTAGGTATATAATGATAATAATTTTTAGGACTGCAGGGGTACAATTTTCATACATTAATAAACATATTAATTACAACACTCATCCTTCAATTACACATAACAAAACATATGTTTCGTTAAAATCTTGTCAAGAAAACCCAGTACGATAAAACTTGATCGAAGGAAAAAGAGCACAGCTGCTTCTCTTGATTTCAATTCTTGTGTCAATTCATCCTTGTCTTGTATGTCAATATCTTCAATATTACAATTTCTGGTGAAATATGTCTCATGTTGTCTTTTATAGTCTTCAAATAACACCGTTTTCATACGAAATATTTATCAATCTTTGATTACTGTAGTAACGTGATGATTCAAAAAATAACTCTTGTTGAAGTCTTGGAGAATCTCATACATATAGAAGATTTTGAGAGTAAATGTCTTGTATGTTGTAGACGTTCAAATTCACAAAAAATATAGGAAAAATTCCGTGGAAAAAATTCTAATGAAGGAAAAGAGTATTTTTTTTTTTTTTGAATATGCCACAAATGTTGTCTCATTAAAAACATTGTCAAGAAATCCTAATGGGACAAAACCACGATCAAGGAAAAAAAGAATACAATGCGTATTTACTCCCCTTCATGATATTATCACTTGAATTATGCTTCAAGCATATTAAATCCTTCTAGGATAGTATCAACATCATATAAGATAAATTGTCCATAATCACATTTATTACACGCATGTCAAATTTCATGCATTATCACATTAATTAAATAGAGGCTTGTGATTATATGCACCACATAATAATTTATTTATTTATACAAGTTTTTGCGAAATTCATTATGTAAAGAGTCATATTCCAATTTTATTTTTCTCATTTTCATTTCGCATGAGTATACACTTTTGGATGTTCAGATCGTAAATCCACGAACTTAATGTTTATCTAATAAATTCAATTTTACTAAGATTTCGTCTAGAAACTTCATGTTTCTCAAGTAGATTCAACTTTAGTATGAGCACGTCATTTTATTTGGTCAATCATTACTTCATTCAATATGTTTTTGACAAATTTATTTCGATTTCTCGCTATTCATAATATGATGCAGTACGTCACGTGCAAAAGTATTATTGCCAACTTTTTCTTTTTGATTCTATTTCTTTTTCATAATAACATAACTTATTGAGATATTTCAATTTTCATTATTTCGAGTACAAGAACCTCTTCTAGGGTCTAAAAACTTGTTATGTTTAAATACTCATAAAAATATATGCCTCTTTAATAGGATCATCTTTGCTAATTTGCTCTATTTTCGTTTGAGGATTTTTATATTAGAATTGAATACCGTCATGCTTCAAATATGTCATAAATTTATCAAATATAATATTAACGGATTATCAAGGACTCAATGCGAGTTGGAGCATTTAAAATTGATGTGTGAGATTCTTAATCTCTTTGATTAATAAATATATCTAATTGAATTATCCTTCAAGGATGTATTTTGCAAGAATTTAGATAATGATGTATTTGTATATTATTTTCAAATTCTTACTTTCTCTCTCTAATGATGAGAGAATTGTCAAATCTAATTGACAATCATTTTTAATGCGTTATAAAATGTCATCCATTTGGGATAAGGGTTCATACTAAGCATTTATTTTCAGCATTCTTTACTTTCCATCTCAGTACATTATGGTGTATCAATTTTACATTTACCACACTATCAAAATAATAATATGAAAAAATTAGGCTCTAAAAATAAGCCCATATAACAAGGGAACTATAATGTTGGCACGATGGTAATAGCATTCCCTAAACAAAAATGGGAAATACTTTATACTTAGTAGTAGTTGTTAAGAAATCAGTTAGAGACACCTAACAAATAATAATATCAAACCATTTATCGACATGTCAACTAACACTTACTAAAAAATTGAGATTCAGGATCTTTAGTATTAACAAGACAAATTATCTTGATTGTATAATCTGAAAATTATGGTTATAATTTGAGCAATTATTTTACAAACTTCAGGTTGCGAATACCATGCAATTATCTAGTATATGTATCAAATATAATATATACAAACAATATCTAGATGATCAATGTGGAGGATGATGTGCCCCATTTATCACTCTAATTAATTTTAAGAAATATAGAGAATTCGGTCCCTTTTGAACTAGTAATATTCAATGATCAATTATCGATAAAGAGAATAAATAATATATTGAAATTCATTGGATTGAAGAATATTTTGGATCTTCATTAAATGTTTGAATTCTCAATTTCGTATCATTATTCTAGATCACTACCAGGTTGACATCGTGCCAAAACAACAAAATCAAATTAAATTTTTGGTTCAATATAAGGTATAATTCAATTGTGTAACTTCGAAGAATACAATTAAATATTATAAAATCATATAAAAATTAATCTCCATATGACATGAGTTGTATGTTCCTTCGGGGATAAACACGAATTCATAAATCAAACGTATGATACAGTTTTTCAAAATATGTTCTACTTCGAGAACACATTGTATTTTATTATTACTTCTTCAAGATTAATATGTCAATATTCTTTTGAAAAATTGAAAATTATAATTCATATTCTTTAGGAGCAATCACGTATTATTATAATAAATTATACAAGAATTTACTCTTCATGAGTAAAAACATAACTTACGTTAGATCGTATTGACTTTTGCTCTTTGGGAGTAAGTAATATTATTTTGGAATATTAATTAAGATTATTTTCTTTAAAAAATAATATACAATATTCTTCTGGAATATTGTTGAAAATAATTTGCTTTCAATAATAATAATAATATATATATAACAATCATGGTTGGTTAGTATATGCATTAGTAAAATAAACACTAGAACGACTATGCATAAATCCTCTACCTATGTTTACTTAATTCAATATAATTATCCTAAAAGTTAAAATGGAAAAAAAAATCATGTGTGTGTATACCCCAATGTTAAGAAAAAAAATGACCAAACTGCAAATGTAAGTAAATATTCGAGATGTTGTGACCAATTTCTTTTTAAATAAATAAAATAGTGTAGGGGAATTGGAAGTCAAATAAAACCAAGGATGCACCTGATAAACATTTATGATTTAGAAAGTCCCATAGAGAACACAAATTTATTATTTACGAGCAATTGCATTCCATCAAACCATTCAAATTCAGTGATATAATAACCAAGAATACACTTGAGGCCAACCAGAAGCGTGTCCCAACACTCCACGCTTAGTATTATGTATTCAAGAACTTGAACATGTCGCCATAGGCCAACTCCCGTAACAGTAGCTATGGTGTGAAACATACCGAATGGTTTGAGCTTTGTGGAAATATCGAAAGAGAGGCAGGGCAGGAGAAGAAGGAAGTTGGCAGGAAAAATCTGTTGTTAATAAAAAATTGAATAAAATTGAATTACAACTGATATGCACTGTACAATACAAATTGAGATGAAAATAGATGAAAAGACCAAAATGACCTCCTACAATTTACAAATTCTTCAATACTCCACCTCAAGATGGGAGATGTATATTCAAAACTCCCATCTTGGTTATCAATTGTTTAAATCGAATCCCTCCTAATGGTTTTGTCAACACATCTGCTAACTGATCTTGAGATGCAACATATAGCATTTTAATTTCTCCAACTCGAACCTTATGTCTCACAAGGTGACCGTAAATCTCTATATGTTTTGTCCTCTCATAGAAAATCGGGTTACTGGCAATATGGATAGCTGATTGACGGTACAGAACAACAAGGTTGCTCGATCATGTTTGATACCAAGGTCTCCAAGTATGTTTCTCAGCTAGCTTAATTTACAAACAACAGCAGCCATTGATCTGTACTCTGCTTCTACTCATGACCTAGAGACAGTATGTAGCTTCTTTGATCTCCATGACACCAACGAATTCCCTAGAAAGACACAATAACCAGTGACTGATCATCTAGTATCTGAGCATGCTGCCCAATCAGCATCACAAAATCCTCTAAGTACTAGGTCTGATTTGCTTTCAAACAATAGGCCTTGTGCTAGTGTACCCTTCAAGTAGCACATGATGGGCAGTTTCAAAGTGTGGCTGCCTAGGTGATTGGAGGAATTGGGTAAGAACCTGCACATCATATGATAGGTTAGGTCTTGTTATGGTCAAATATAGAATCCTTCCTATCAATCTCCAGTATGCACTTGCATCTTCAATAAGTCCCCCTTGATCCTTACTCGGCTTCAAATTCTGTGGTAAGTGATATTTTGCAGGCTTGGCTCCAAGATATCCTGCATCAGTCAACACATCTAAGGCATATTTCCTTTAATTTACAGAAATCCATTTGATGTCCTAGCTATCTCAAGTCCAAGAAAATACTTCAAAACCCCCAAGTCTTTTAATCTGAAATGTTCATTCAGATCTTTCTTAAATTGCACAATGTAGGATAAATCATTGCCTCCTATAATAATATCATTCACATAAATGAGCAAAGCAGTGAAGGGCCCTTTTTCCTTTCTGCTGAATAAAGAATGATCAGATTTTGACTGTTCAAAACCTTGTGAAACAATGTATGAAGTTAGCTTAGTGTTCCATTACCTGGATGCCTGTTTAAGTCCATAGATGGACTTGTTTAATTTGCAGACCAGTTGTTCCCTAGACTCCCCCTGCTACTCATACCCCTTAGGCATCAACATGTACACCTCTTCATCAAGTTCAACATGGAGGAATGCATTGTTGATCAGATTAACTACTTCTACGGTGCATTTATGAGCAGCAACAGCCAACAAGGACTTCACAGTTACTAGCTTAGCAACATGGGAGAAGGTCTCTTCATAATCAAGGCCAGCTTGTTGTGTGAATCCTTTTGCAACAAGCCTGACTTTCTTCCTCTCCTGAGTCCCATCAAAGTTTAGTTTAACTTTGAAAACCCATTTCCAAGCTATAGGCTTCTTATGTGTAGGAAGAGAAGTAACTGTCCAAGTGTTGTTTGAAACCAATGTTTGATATTCAGTTTCCATTGCCTAGCACCAATCTGGATACTTAACAACCTTTTCATATGATCTAGGCTCAAGTGTAGTAGATAAGGCCAGTGAATATCTTTTGTGAGCAAGAGATAATCTGCTATAGTCCAGGTACTCAGATATAGGATATTTTTTGCCAGCAATGTGACCTCTCACCATAGATTCTGATTGTAGAGTAGGCACTTGAGATGCAAGACTGCAGTTGTAATCTTGAAGATATGCTGTGGCTCTTTTAGGTCTATTTGATTGTCTGATGGGCAAAGCTGGAGTGAGAATAGGAGAATCGGATGAATTTGGAATTGAACTAGGAGGAGAGTTAACAACAATTGGAATTAAGTCATTACTAGAACTTGGAATTGACATATCAGGTGGTAAATCATTAGTTGGAACTCGAAAAAGAGATTAATTAAATGGTAAGCATGTATCAGACTTTGTTAGAGAGGCAAGGAATTTGGGATCATGAAAGGGGAATATATTTTCATGAAATATAACATCTCTAGAAGCAAAGATAGTATTGTTTAGCAGATTATATAATTTGAATGCTTTCATGCCATAGGGGTAGCCAATAAAGATACATGGAATAGCTCTAGGATCAAATTTGGTACAAATTTTTTTGAGGCTTGAAGCATAGCAAAGGCATCCAAAAACGTTGAGCCGTGATTATGATGGTGTTGTTTGATGAAGCATTTCATATGGTGTTTTATTTCCAAGGATTAAGGTAGGGGCTATGTTGATCGGGTATGTAGTAGCAAGAATGGTTTCCCCCCAAAACTTATAAGGATGATTGGCTTGAAACTTGATAACGCTAGCTATGTTTAGAAAATGTTGGTGCTTTCTCTCCACTACCCCATTTTGCTTAGGGGTTTCAACACAGCTGAGTTGGTGAATAATGTTATTAGATTGGAAAAATCATTCATATGGAACTCAGATCCATTATTAGATCTGAGAATTTTTATTTTGCAGTCAAAGTGAGTTTGGATCATGTGATAAAAGGAGTGAATAACATATCTAGTTTGAGATTTTTCTCTTGTGAGGTAGGTCCAAGTCATTCTAGTGTGGTCATCAACAATGGTTAGAAAGTATCTACAGCCATCTAATGAGGGAACTGAATAAGGTCCCCATATATCACAATGGATGATATCAAATCTTTTGGAAGCTCTAGTTTTACTCTTTGGAAAAGATAGTCTATGATGTTTTGCTATTGGACAAACTGTGCAATGTAAATGTTTGTTGAAGTGATGGTCGGAACCAAATTATATAACGTAGTTAGTTTGGAAATAGGAAGGTGTCCCATACGACAATGCCATAGATCAATATCGGTGTTCACATTGAGATTACTTATGGAATTATAAGAGGAATATCTTTCTTTATTACATTGTAAATTGAGATCAGAATTGCAGTTGGAATTAGAAAAAAACATGAAAGTTGTTATCAGGGATAGCAGTATGTTGAGAATCAGAATGGAGACTATTGATTGAAGGTTTATCATGAAGTTGTTGAGCAGAATGTTGGAAAGCATACCGTCCATCTTCAAGTTTGCCCACTCCAATCGTCCTCCATGTTAAAAGATCTTGGACAAAACAAGATTCATATAAAAATAACACGAAGCAATTATGTCTAAGAGTTAACTTGGTAGCTGAAATCGAATTGAATGTGAAATAAGGCACCACCAATACTTCTGTCAAAACCAAGTTATCAGACAATCTGACTATTCCAACATGTGTAGCCTCAGTAGTGTCACCATTGGGTAATCTAATAGCTGCTTTAACCTTATGAGATATGGTCGTCAAATGCCAAATGAGCATACCATATGTTTTGAAGCACCAATATCCATAATCCATTCTACTTCACCAGTCCTATTGTTAGAACAAGAGTGATTACCTAAAAAGGCAAAGGCATCTGGTATAGTGTAACTAGTGGTTGGTGCATCCTGAGGTTGTGATGATGTTTGTATTTGAGGACCATTAGTTATCTGCCTTTCAACTGAGGTACCAACATTGCCTGAACCTGCTTGCATTGATCCTGAGTAATTGTGAGATTTGAGAGGGATTCCATAACACTAGGTTGAATACCATCAGAGGATTGTCCAACAACATTTGCCGCTACAGTGTTGCCTTTAGCAAATCGATGTCCAGGAGGATATCCTACCAGCTTGTAATTTTCCCTTAATGTGTCCAAGCATGCCACAATAGCTGCAAATAGGCCCGTTCTTTCTTTGATTTTTAATGAATCTAACATTCCTTTGGCTTCCATTAGAACCTTGTACAATATTGTTAGTAAAGGCAGATGCCTCAAAATTCTGTTGCCTTTTAGTGATGACCTCCTTTTGTCTTTCATCTTGCAAAATAAGTGCAAAAACCTTATTAAGAGAAGGCAGGAGATCCATCAATAGGATCTGACTTCTTACTCCAGAATAGTGTTCGTCTAGCCCCATTAGGAATTGCATAACTTGATCTTCCTATTTGTAATCAGATCCAGTGATGTTTGGTCTATAGTTATCAAGTTCCTCCCATAATCCTTTAAATCAATTGAAGTAGGAATTAACTGAATTATTCTCCTGTGAAATGGTAGAGATCTGCTTCTTCAACTCGTAAATTCAAGGACCATTACCTTGACTATAACGATCCTTCAATTCAATCCATATCTCTCTACCTGAATCTTTGTGCATGGAATTAATGATCCATGATGAGACCACGTGATTGCATCTCCTCCAAACACTATACATCAAATCATCAGAACTTTGCTCAACTATGGTTCCATCAATAAATCCTTCTTTATTCTTCACACTAAAGGCCATGACAACAGTACGACTCCATGTCGCATAATTGTCCTCCATAAGTACAATTGATATGAGCTGCATACCAGTGTTATCAACATAATAGAAGTAATAGGGACTGCTTGGATCTGTAATCAAGCGACTGGTAATTGAATTGGCTTTTTCTCCAATCAAATCTCCAACAGAAGATCCTTGTAACGCCATCACAGCAAAGCTTCTATACTCTGATACCATGTGGAAATATCGAAAGAGAGGCAGAGCTGCAGAATAAGGAAGTTGGCAGGAAAAATCTGTTGTTAAATAAAAAATAAATAAAATTGAATTACAAACCATATGCACTGTACAATATGTATAGAGATGAAAAGAGATAGAAAAGACCAAAATAACCTCCTACAATTTACAAATTCTTCAATTAGCTTTGCCGTCACCGTTGTGATTGTTGCGGTGAAAAATGAGAAAAGAGATAATTTTTAAAGAAGAAGATACCATCACCATATATATATAATACATGAAAACTAGGGTCATCCAACAAACTGACATGCAAAAAAATTTGAACAAGTAATACAAACTATGCAACTCTTGTTTTTGTCTAATATTTGAACAAAGATTGGTTTGGGGGCCATCCAATAATATGGCATGCACAAAATATATATGTACAAAACTAGGGTCATCCAATAGCTAGCATGTACAAACTATGAACAAAAAATACGAAATGCGTAGCTCTTGATTTTATCTAAATTGGGATGCAAAATATTACTATTTTTTTAATTTTTTTTTCAAATTGTATTTGATCGTCAAGGTATATCTCAAGACCCTTTCATTAATTGTCTCCTCCTTGTCATTTTCTACAACTGTATTTTATAACATGTAAACTATCACATTTATTATCTGATGAAAGAATTCAAAAAAGTAAATCGAATCTTCTAGATTTCGGCATTTCATAAAAAAAACTTTTCATTACAACCATTTCCAATATAAATTTTTGACGTTTTTATCAGAAACAACGATATCTTCTCTCTGTAAAACTTTTTTTCCGTTAAATTATCTATTGGTATTAAACAGCCCTAAAATAAGCAAATCAACAAGAACAACAATGAACACAAGAGGTTTTTCGCCCATGGCCCGGATGTTCACCAAAGATTTGGCTACTCACCCGTTGAGCATACACCGAAGTGATTATCGCTCTAATCTACTAGAATCGAACAAAGTTTATCAAATACAAGAATTAGAGACCTAAGAATCACTCGACTCAAACCCTCAGCCTTAATTCAGCTTCTCTCATTTTACAGATTACACCAAGTAACCGGACTTCTGCTCACCAAGAATCAGAAGAATCACAACCAAAACTGTAATCTACACTAGACACCACCAAGATTATCCAACCTCACGATTACAGAATGAAAACCAAGAGTTTTCACAAGAGAGAGAAAAATACAGAATATCTCAGGAGAGTAAACCCTAAAATGAACGATTAACTAAGTCAATGGAAGAGTCTAGAATATAAAGAATCATCATGCATCCAACGGTTGTGCCAACACCATGTGTCACAATCCCAGCCATCATATTGTAACAAATCAAAGTCGTGTTTTAATAAGGTGCTAGAATGTACATGCAAATGGGCCAACCGGGTCACATTCATAAGGCTATTAGGCTGTACAACACTTGGGCTTCAACACTTAGATGTTAAGCACACATTTAACAATCTCCACTTTACTTGACATCATCGGATTTCATGTGGATTAGAGGTTAACACACCCTTCCGTTTCATTTGCTCGGGTACCTGCAAAATATTAGTTAGAAATAACATTTAGGAGATTTAAACAATCCCTAAAGTTTTGTAAATGAAGTATTTTAGTTCCCATATCTGCTGGATTACACTTAGCAGAGACCTTTTCAATTCTTATAATTTCCTTTTCTATAATATCTCTTATAAAATGAAATTTAACATCTATATATTTTGTTCTATCATGAAAAACTGGATTTCTGCTAAGGAGTATAGAAGATTGGTTATCAAAATATATAGTAGCATTATTACCAGAGAAGCCAATTTCATCCAATAAATTTTTCAACCAAATACATTCCTTCACAGCATCTGTGGCTGCAATATACTCAGCCTCTGTAGAAGACAAAACAACTATTTTTTTGTAGCTATGATTTCTAGCTTATGCAGGTGTTATTAACAGTAAAAACATATGCAGATGTAGATTTTTTATTGTCACAATTACCAGCAAAATCTGAATCAACAAAACCTTTAAGTTAAATTCCAGTTTTACTATTACAGAACATCAATCCTAAATTTGAAGTTCATTTTAAGTATCTTAACAGCCATTTCAATGCTTCCCAATAAAATTCACCAGGATTACTCATATATCTACTTAAGGTACGTATTGCAAAGGCAATATCAGGTCTAGTACAGACCATTACATACATAACTGAACCAATGGCATTTACATAAAGAACCTTATCCATTCTACTTCTTTCAATTTCAGATTTGGGGCATTGTTTCACAAAAAAATTAAAGTGACTGCCAAGAGGTAATGTTACATCTTTAGCCTCATTCATAGAAAATCTAGTCAATATTTTTGAAATATATGCCTGTTGAGTGAGGAATAGAGTATGAACATATCTGTTTCTCCTTATTTTCATTCCCAAAATTCTTTTAGCGGTACCTAGGTCCTTCATATCAAATTCTTGCTTCAATTTTTGCTTAATGTTATTAATTTCAGTTACATCACAACTAGCAAATAACATATCATAAATATAAAGCAAGAGATAATAAGAATTTGGACCTCATTTTCCTTTATAGTAAAAACATGGATCATATTCATTTCTGTTAAAATCAAGCCCTTATATAAAAGTATCAAATCTGATGAACCATTGTCGAGGTGCCTGTTTTAAACTATATAGTGATTTTTTCAGAAAACACACACAACATTCTTTACCTTTTTGTTCAGAACCTTTAGGTTGGAGCATATCAATTTTTTTATCTAAATTTCCATGCAAGAAGTCAGTTTTCACATCTAGTTGTTCCAATTCAAAGTCAAATTGAGAAACAATAGAAAACAAAATTCTTATGGAGGTATACTTGACTACTGGAGAAAATATTTCATTATAGTCAATTCTCTCCATTTGGTTAAACCCCTTAGCAACCAACCTGGCCTTGAACCTAACATTTCCATCCTTTGAATCACCTTCCTTAATTTTATAGATCCATTTATAGTCAATAATTTTTTCTCCTTTTGGTTTATTGACTGAGACCCAAGTCTTATTTTTCTCCAAAGTCTGCATTTTATCTTTCATGGCTTCAAGCCACATATTAGCATTTTTTTCCTTCAATGGCCTCTTCATACAAGGTAGGCTCATTTTCCAAAAAAATTTAAATATTAAGTGCAGTAATAAAATCAGGTTCAATGTATCTTAAAGGTGGCCAAATTTCCATTCTAGGTCTATCCCTAGTCAAGTAACAGTCTTCTAAGGGATTTAAACGTTGATCAGGTAGAGTTTCAATTACATGTTCAGTAACCTGTTCAGGTTCATGCTCCACCTCAAACTGATCTTCATTTCCAGTATTGAAATCTGCTGGAAGGAATTCAATTTGAATAATGCTTTCATTTTGATCAGTTTCAGTGGAAGCAACCTCTTTTTCCTTAATGCAGAGCATGTCTTGCTGATTTATGGTTGACGTCTCGTTTTGATTATTACAAACAAATTGCGTATATTTCTAATAAATTGATATCGAGTGTCTATAGTGATTAATACATATTAATAAAATTGGAAACNAATCATATGTAAAGGTAAAATAATCCAATACTCAGTAATGAATCATAGCGAGCACAAATTCTCTACAAATCACGATAAAAATGTTTTGCTCGAAAAATATGTTTTCAAAGGTTAAAATTGAAACACGTATTTTCAATATGAAAAGTACATTGAAAAACATTTTAACCGTCCCTTGAATACCTACATTTGATAAAAATAAAAAATGAGGACGCTCGGAGCCAAAAGGCTGTACCGAACATCCGGTATGACCTTTTTTTGGGTCCAATAGTAAATTTTTGAACGGTCCAATTTTTTGAAAAAAATATTGGCTAATTGACCATCGGTTACTAGATGTCGGGTATCGTGCATACTGTACGACAGAACTTTTGACCGTTTGAGTGCTATAAATACCTCACTCATTTTTATTTTACAATAACGATTTATTGAGTATTAAAGTGAGGCTTTTATTGATCAAAACTACCTTATTCTTCATCTTTAAAAAGATCAAAAGCATTAAATTCTAGAAAAACTTTTGAGTGATTAACTTTGTGAAAATCTTTAGTTCTTCAAGAATTTTTTCTTTTCAACACTTTGAACTATACTCATTACCATCTATTGAAGTGTTTGCCTCATCTCTTCTTGTTATCAACCTTAATTCTATCATTCGATAAAAATAGAGGATTTCACTTGTAAATCCATTTGGAATT
>CAIGRB010099698.1:0-14429 GCA_903798255.1 Fraxinus quadrangulata
AAACCATTGAAGAATGAGAGGTCACCGAGAAATCTCCTATCAGGATGAAAATGGGAAGCGTTTGCTTTTGGTAAAACAGAATATTGTAGGAAGTAGGATAGTTTAGCACACAGTTCACCGCGTTTGCATTAAGTATAAATATAAAATTACAAGTGGAGACCCACATGTTGTGGACTCTAAAGGATAGGAATTATAAATGGAAACATATACAAACATTGTTGAAATTTAAGTTATCTAGAATCTATCATCTAATGTCTGAAGATAATGTGCTGGTGATTATCCTTAACAGTGTAAACGGCAAAGAGAGACAGTCGAGGAGGGAAGCATAATTTTAGGGGACCCAAACCTTTTATTTTGCTGCAACTTATACCCTAACCTTTCATTTTTACGACTGTAGTCCCAAACCTTTATATTCAACTCCGACCGTGGTCCAAATCACTGAATCCATCCATGATACCGTTCGTTAACATTGAAATTGCATTTGTGACTCAAATAGATAAATTAAATGATGGACAAAATGGTATATTTACAATTTTCATAATAAAATAATTAGAATAAATAAATAAATAAAACAAAAACACTGTTAATCTTCCCCAATCTCCCTTCCCCTGTGCCCATCCCCTCAACCCAAACTAAATCAAAATCCCACCCCGTCATCACCTCAAATGCCGTTGAGGTTTTTGGCAAAGGCACCGTCAATTTTTGTTCTTGAAATCGTTAGTTATCAGAAGAGAACATATACAAAAGAGACTTCACCATTTGGTGTTTTTAATTTAAATAGCCCCAATATAGTTGTTGATGAATTCGGTGGAATAGATACATCTGGAGTCTAGCAGGAACATGCTCATGGCACTGATAATGAGTCTTCGAATAGATTTACACTATCAACGTCAAATTCTAATGGAAGTGTGAGCTTTGAAATAAAAAAAAGATGACTTCTCATAATCTTGACTCCTCGAGTGGTATAACTGAGGGAGGATATACGGTGGAGCGTGCAACATCTAGTGCTCAAGTTGAAACATCAATTGTACAATCTCAAATTCTTAGACCTGGTAACAAAGCATTAAATACTACTGCTTCTGAGAAACAAGAATTTCAAGTGAGTTCGGACACAATTTTACCAGCAGATTTGTACAGATTTGTGTTTGCAGTTATTGAGGAAGAGAAGGCAAGGGATACATTGTACTTGGTTTTATGCAGTAGCCGTGGGTAGGGGATTTTGACGGTGGTGGTGGTGTACGGTGGCCGTGGCGATAATGACGAAGGTTGGGATTTTGATTTTATTTGACTTGAGGTATTGAGAGAAGGGGGTAGGGGCGGGAAGGATGGGGAAGATGAACCGTACTAACCAATTTTTTTATTTAATTATTCTAATTATTTTATTATGAAAATTGTAAATATATCATTTTGTCTCTCACTTAATTTNCAGTAGCCGTGGGTAGGGGATTTTGACGGTGGTGGTGGTGTACGGTGGCCGTGGCGATAATGACGAAGGTTGGGATTTTGATTTTATTTGACTTGAGGTATTGAGAGAAGGGGGTAGGGGCGGGAAGGATGGGGAAGATGAACCGTACTAACCAATTTTTTTATTTAATTATTCTAATTATTTTATTATGAAAATTGTAAATATATCATTTTGTCTCTCACTTAATTTTTTCATTTAAGTCAATTGCAACTTCACTGTTGACTAAGATGGTATCATGGACGGAATCAGTGGTTTGGACCATGGTTGCAGTTAAATATAAACGTTGGGGAATGCGGCCGTAAAAATGAAAGATTAAGATATAATCAGCAACAAAATGAAAGGTTTGGGACCTCTGCTGCAATTTTCCCTAATTTTAGAGTTAGTTAAAGTAGTACCAAATTGCAAAATTACTTTAAAAATAAACTTTTAAATATAATAGCGTGATTGGGCCCAATTTCGAAATTTGATTTCTTGGCACAAATTACAGTCCTGTTAAGTTCTGGCTACAGATGCCCAATAATAGTTATAAAGACTTCATGGCTAAAAACTATATCTAATTATTACACTAAAAATGTGTTTGATTGACATGAAAAATATATTCTAAAAAAATCTTGTTTTGAGAAAAACAAAAATCCACTCCTCTCTAAAGAAAATGTTTTCCTTAAAAACAAGGAAAATTCGACATATTTTTAAAAGTTGTAAAATATTTTTTAATTAAAAAAGTAGTAATCAAACACTTCAAAGTAGAATATTGGGTGGAAAATTGATATTTTTCATAAAAAAAATAGATGCAATCAAATATTCCCTAATACTTTTACATGTCATTTTTATCGTATAACTAATAATTCCTATATTTCTCGAGTCATGATCCTTGGACAAAAAATCACATTCGTATCTTCGCATTCTTCAATGCATTGAAAGATTCTCTATTTTCTGTAAAAAGATTTCTTAACATTAAATTAAATGAATACGAGAATGGTAGTGATAATACTGAATGACTGAACAAGAATAGTTCAAAGCTTCAAATCTCATTTATCTTCATTCAAGACTCTATTTGACGCATATTAATTCCTCATTTTACTAAAAAATGCTATCGTTGCAACAGTAAATACTACGGTGACATAGCCGCAATATTTGAAAACACAAAAGTCAGCTGTCTTTTGGCATTTGAAATGTCATAATTGTCCTTTTTTTTAAAAAAAAAAATTGGCATACAAGAAGTGAGAGGCAACATGGTATTTTCACAAATTTTTTCAGTCGATTCAAGCAACACAGTCAAACATGGCTGACAAAGTGGGCCAGGTTCACTGTATAATGGTAGAATTTTTCATTAGATTAGATCAATGAATAGGAATAGAAGAATTCTTAGTTGAATTTAGAATCCATTTGATTGTAAGAATGAAATTTGGATGGAAAGAAAATTAATTCCAAGGAATTGAATTGCCTAGAAATGTTTTCCTGAGAATTATCAATTAATTGTGTTTGATTAGTATAATTTTTCACGTAAAAAATATTGAAATTTTGGATCTTTTAGTGTTCGTTTGGCTTTGTTTTAATAAAAATTGTTCATTAAAAGGAAAAAAATTTATAATTGGAGATAGAGTTTGTTTCATTGCCACAAAAAAAATGGAAAACCAAAAACCACCAAATAATTGGGAAAACAAATTCAAGGAAAATCTAGAAAATGAGATAAAGTTAGAAAATCAATTACCTAGAAAATTTTGGTTATCAAACAGCCAAATATATATGGAAAATGAAAAATATTTTCCAACTTCCATGAAAAACTTTTACATATCAAACAAGGCCTTAGTTACGCTCTTGTAATGCATGAGATTTGACTAGTGAAATACTCGGTTGAAGTGACATTTTTAAGGAGATTTCGAGAGCCTTTACCCTAGGAGAATCTGGTCTGACTGAATGTAATCAAAAGAAAGAGTTGTGTTGGTCTCAGAATCAAAACCTTCGTACCAAAAAACGAAAAACCAGAGAAACCAAAATTTGCAGAAAACAAAATCACACGGAATTTTTAGCCCCTTAGGCCTGTATGTTCAGTTTTAACAGCCCACTCACCCGTTGAGCATCTACGAAGTAGATTACGCTCGAATCCACTAAGAATCACAAAAAAAGTACAAAATGTATAAAGAAAACATTTCTTCACTGATGTTTTCTCTCACCTCTCTAATACAATCTTCTCTCATCACAATCACTAAATGTACACCAAATACACTAAAAATATCACTAAGATATTTACAGATATCAAAATCAGAAGATCCCAAGAAGATGAAAAGAAAATCAGTTGAGAGAAGACGAAGAAGAAAACCCTAAAATATAAATCAATAGTGAATCGAAGAGTCGAGAAAGGAGGTTATAAAATCACCCTTAAAAAATATCTAATACAACGGTCTAGAGCATACCAGATGTGAGGCCAAGATTAATCCAATTAAAAAAAAAATACAGTGGCCCAATCACACAGCAAAGTCCAAAAATAAAATAGGCCCAATACCACATAATAGAGAGGCAACCCAACAACAATCTCCACCTTGTTGATCTATTCTTGATATTCTTTTGTGGATGCAAAACATAAATTACTAGTTTCATTTGCTCTAAAGTTCTTGTAAAAAAAAATAATCAGTTTGAATAAAAAAACAAAAAATAAAGCAATTATGGAATCTAACAAGATCCATTACCTTCAAGTTATATTCAAAATTTTCAAACAACTTCTAAATTTGTTCAGAGGTAATACCTTGGTGCCAAAATCGGCAGGGTTAAATTCAATTGAAATTTTAATCAAATTGATCAAACCTTTTTCAAACATATTTCTAAGAAAATAAAATTTAATGTCAACAAATTTAGTCATATCATGAAAAACGGGATTTCTACTTAAATGAATAGTACTTTAATTATCAGTATAGATTCTAACTACTTCATTTATAAAACCAATTTCATTTAAAAGACCTCGTAACCACAGTCCCTCTTTAACAGCATCACAGACTGCAATATATTCAGCTTCTGTGGAAGATAGTGCTACAATCTTTTGCAATTGAGATTTCCAACTAACACAGCCATCACAAAGAGTAAAAACATAAGAAGATGTATATCTTCTCTTATCTAAATCACCTACAAAGTCAGAGTCAATGTATCCTTTTAGGATAACACCTTCATTACATCTTTGAAATTTTAAACCCAGTTCAGTTGTGCCCTTTAAATACCTTGTCATCTATTTAATAGCCAATCAATGTGTTTCACCAGGATTAACCATAAATCTACTAAGAATACTTATATCATGAGCTAAGTCAAGTCTTGTACAAATCATTAGGTGCATAATAGAGCCAACAGCATTGGCATATGGTGTTTTACTTATTCTATCATGTTCTTCAACAGTTTTAGGAGATTGTTCACTAGAAAGTTTAAAATGATTTGCAATAGGCAAAGTCACAGATTTGCATTCAGTCATGGCAAATTTTTAAAGTAATATATTTACATAAGAGGTTTGATTCACATACAAAACACATTTTTTTCTATCTCTTTTGATTTTCATGCCTAAAATTCTTTTAGCTTGCCTTAGATCTTTCATTTCAAATTCAACTTTAAATTTTTATTTAACATAATCAATTTCAGATCTATTTTGGTAGGCAAGAAGCACATCATCAACATATAATAATAGGTAAACAGATTCAGGTCCTCTTGACCATTTGAAGAAAAAACATGAATCAAAATTACTCTTAGAAAATCCCAAATTTGAACATAGGAGTAAAATTTTTTATAGCATTGCCTTGGAGCCTATTTTAGGCCATAGAGGGATTTCTTTAGCAAGCAAACATGTTCAGATTTTGAATTCAGTTCAAACATTTTAGTTGAAACATGTAAATGGTTTCTTCAAGATCACCATTTAGAAAAACAATTTTAACATCAAGCTGGTCTAATTCCCAGTTAAAATGAGTTGTTAAGGCCAGTAGAATTCTGATAGATGTATACTTTGCAATATGTGAGAAATTTTCATTATAATCAGTACCCTCAGTTTGTGTAAAACCTTTTGCTACTAGCCCCTTGTATCTTTTACCCAAGGTATTAGGTTCACCTTCTTTGATTTTATAAACCCATTTACAATCAACAATCTTTTGGTGTTTAGGTTTATCAACAAGAATCCATAGCTTATTTTTAATTAAAGAGTTCATTTCTTCTCGCATGGCTTCCGATTAAAGTTTAGATTCTTTATGTTAATAGCTTCCGCAAAAGTTGCAAGTTCAAAATTACCAGATTCAAGTTCTGAATAGAAGGTGACAAATTCATCAGTATTAATTCTGGTAGAAGAAAACATATTTCTTCTACCTCTATCTATGGCCAATTGATAGTTTTCAAGAGCATTATTTTGAAAAAGTTCCTTAGCTTCAAATTCATTCTGAGGTTGATCTGTTTCAGATTGGGTAGTCTCCACCTCAATTAAATTATCAGGTTCAATATTATTATGTTCTTGATTTTCCAGCGTAGTTCTTTAATAAGAGTAGGATGATCAGTGTTTTGACTTGAAAGAGTTTTCCAAGGAAATTGACTTTCATCAAAGGCACATTTCTACTAATAATGACTCTGAACCCATCATTTTCTCTGACCTGGAGTCTATAACCCTTAATTTCTTTCCATAATCCAGAAAAACACATTTTTTATATCTAGGTTCAAGTTTGCCTACAACTTGATGAGAATAGGCAGCACAACCAAATACCCTCAGTTTAAAATAATTTGGAGACTCATCGAACCATAAGTGTTCAGGGATTTGAAAATCAATAGCACTTGAAGGAATTCTGTTTATCATATAAGTGGCTGTTTTTAGGGCTTTACCCAGAAGAAATTTGGAAGGCTAGAGCTAAGTAACATGAATCTCACCTTTTCCAATAAGGTTCTATTTATTCTTTCCGCAATATCATTTGCTGGAGAGTGTATGTTACTGTTCTATACCTCAAAATTCCAGATTCTTTGCAAAAAGAGTCAAATTCATGGTTATAAAATTTCAGACCATTATCTGTCCTAAGTGCCTTTACCTTCTTATTAGTTTGATTTTCAATCATAAGTTTCTATTGTTTAAAGTTTTGAAAAGTGTCAAATTTATTTTTCAAAAGAAAAGTCCAAATCTTCCTTGAGAAATCATCCACAATTAATAAGTAGAATCTGAATCCACTTAAAGTATTAACAGAAGTAGGACCCCACAAGTCTGTATGTAAATACTCAAGTATTGAAGTAGATTTATGAATTCCAGTTTTGAAAGGCAATTTGTTTTGTTTTCGAACAACACAATCTTCACTGAATTTAAGACTTTCATTATTATCATTTCCAAAACATTTCAGTTTATTTAAAATCATTAATCTCTTTTCACTAATATAGCCTAGTTTCCTATGCCAGATTAGGGCTTTATCATCACGAGTTTTCACAGCTGCAGAACAGTTACCAACTAAAGGTTCAGCTTGCAGTGTGAAGATCTCATTGGATCTAAGAGAAGAAATTATTTTTTTTGAGTTAAGACTTATCTTGGTAAGAGATCTATGAATCCTTATTTCATATTCATCATCCATTTGCCTCAAAGAAATTAAGTTTCTTTGAAGATCAGGAACATATCTTGTTTGAAACAATTCAAGAATGTGGTTATTCTCTAATAAGAGGTTAAGGTTTTCAATATCTTTAATTTGACAGGTCATATTATTACACATTTGAACTTGACCACCACTTAGATCATTAAAATCAGTAAACCACTCTCTAATGGGACACATATGGAAGGAACAACCAGAATCAAGCACCTATTCATTTAGATTCCTTTTAGTTGTAGTGACAAGGACAACTCCTTGTATTTCAAATTCATTATTGCAAGCAATATCTGTAGATCCAACTATATTAAATTTTCCTTTAATATCAGATATTTTCTTGAAGCAATCTTTTATGAGATGTCCAGTTTTGCCACAATAATAACATTTTCTGACTTGTAACTTAAGTTTTGGTTGGTTCTGATTTCTGAACTTAGGAATTATGGTTCCTTTTCTTATGAGAATTAAAATTGCATTGATTTCCCTTCTTGTTCTGATTAACTTTCTTCCTAACATTCAAACATTCTCTAAACTTAGAATCCTTAACTTCAATTTGTAACTCTAGTTCTCTATTTCTTGAAGATGATATCACAATATCAACAGTAAGTTCAGTTTTCCCATACTCTAAAACATTTCTTAGTTCTCTATATCTATCACCCAGAGCATTCAACAGAGCAACAACTTGTTGATCTTCAGATAATTTTTCATCACAGTCAGTTAATTCTTGAACCAGTCTTGTGAATTTGTTAATATTTTCTTCCAAACTGGAGGAGTGATTAAATCTAAAATTATAGAATTGTCTTAGAAAATAACATTTGTTTGGGAGGGTTTTAGTTAGATAGAGAGATTCGAGCTTGGCTCAAAGACCCTGTGTATTATTAGTTTATCCAACCTTTCAAATTACAGTATCAGATATATGAAGAAATATAGAATTCCAAGCAATCTCATCTAACTCATGTCTCCTATAGGCACTAAACTCAGTACCCCAAGTCCCATCAATAGCAGCAGCACACCTCTGTTGTAACAACAAAGCTCTAATTTCTGACGCCACAAACTAAAATTTTCAATCCCTCGCAAATTTCTACTTCAAATTTGTGTGCAGTGGTCATGATTACAAACAAACTCACAAATTCAAGTTTATGTATCACATAGAGTACAATAAGTATAGACAGTGTAATGAAAAAAAATAATAACATGATAAGTATTTGATCAGCAAGTACAGATATATCAAAATAGATTGTCAATTTGACAGGTTTAAGGAGTGATAACCATTTAATCCCCTACTTCCTCAGATCCTCAAATGGGATCTTGGACAAAGGGAAGCAGAGGGGGATTAATTACTATTATAACCAAATCAAAAAATAGACAATGCAGTTTAATAATTTGACTAAGAAATGAGAAAGGTGCAGAGAATTATACCAAAGCTGAAACGTCAATGTTTCAGAAGGAGATAGTATAGAAAAGTACCAGAACCAGTTCACTTATCTAGAATAGAGCATAGAGTACCAACAAGTCACAGCAACTCAATATGACCAGGATTGAGTCAGATAAAACCAGCAGGAATCAGAGGGAGTCAACGCAACTCACTATCACTCAGAACGAGTTCTCAAAAGAACCACAACTCAGTAACGAGTTAAAACCAGAGTACCAAGAACTCAGTATGGAAAAACAAGATTTTTAAAGATCAGTTCCAAACATGTTTTTTTTTCACAAAAAATATCACGAATCAAAATATCTTGATGGTTAGACACTAAGAATCAATGGATTTTAAAAAAAGGATCCAATCAAGAATTGGATCGAATCACAATGGAACGAAAACTTTCAGAAAATCGCAATTTGCTTTTCAAAAACAAAAAAAAGATCTAAGGGTTTTGAAAAACATACAGATCTACAAATCGTCTCAACTGTAAACCTTAATCCCCCTTTTAAATGATGCTCTCAAACCACTTGTTGGTCTCATAATAGAAATCTTCGTACAAAAAAACGAAAAATCAGAGAAAACAAAATTTGCAGAAAACAAAATCACACAGAATTTTTCGCCCCTTAGGGCCCGAATATTCAGCTTTAATAGTGTAGTCACCCGTTGAGCATCTAGTAAGTAGATTATACTTGAATCCACTAAGCCTCTCTAATACAATCTTCTCTCCTCACAATCACTAAATGTACACCAAATACACTAACAATATCACTTAGATATTTACAGAGATCAAAATTAAAAGATCCCAAGAAGATGAAAAGAAAATCAGTTGAGAGAAGAGGAAGAAGAAAACTTTAGAATAGAAATCAACAGTGGATCGAAGAGTCGAGAAAGGGGGTTATATAACCACCCTCAAAAAACATCCAATCCAACGTTCCAGAGCATGACATATGTGAGGTCAACATTAATCCAATTAAATAAAACAATATGGTGGCCCAACACATAGCAAAGCCCAAAGACAGAAGAGGCCCAATACCACATAATAGAGAGGCAGCCCAACAACAAGTTGTGCAATAGGATTGAACTTGAATGAGCAATGATTGTTTCGCGGGTATTTGATGCATCGAAAATGAGTCTGGCTCTGACCATTTCCTAGTCCCTTGTTGATGTACTTGTTTCATTTGTTAATTAAGTTTGAGAATTTACCCTCTTTTTCTTGGAACAATTGGTGTGAGGGACATATTTGGTTTACGGCAGTAGATAAGACTACAATAAACAAGATTTTAGTTTTTGTTTCAAGTATTTTTCAGTTCAACATGTCGATAAGTGGAGTTAAAACACCATATACTGAAACCGATGTCCTTTATAGTGTAGCTCGCCCATCGGATATGATTGATTTAAAACCAAGTCTCGTAAATGAAGAGATAGAGGGAAAACAAATTTTGTTTGTTCGTCATTCAAACACGCAAACTATAAAGAAAAGGTTATAATACAATTAAATCAGAATAGAGGGAAACTAATGTATTACAAAACTCGAATGTCATAAAACTTAAACTATACATCATACTCTATACATTCACTATAAAGAACGAAATTTGAACCAAAAAAAAATGAAAAGAAGAAGAATTTAAAATGTGTCAAACTAAGATGCGAAATAAAAAGGGGGTGGAATCAATCTGTATTCTTACAGGCACGGATCAACAAAGAGAATCCAATATTTTCTTGTTCTTTCATCTCCAAATTTTTCTCCTCAAACCACAATCTGCTATCGAATCCATTCCTCGTCTTGAACATGAAAACAGCTGCATCTCCTGGTGATGATGGATTGAAAAACAAATTATGGACATCCCACATCATATCCACCAACAATCCATCGAGAAAAATTGTCTGATTTCCGCGGAAATTCCACATCAATCTCTTTACCTGGAAAACATTTTTATTATCTATATAAACAGATAGTACTGGATTCTTTAATCCCCCATCTTCTGCTAAGAACTTGATAAGTATATCATGATATATTCCTGTGTCGCTGAATTTAGCCTTGGTTGAATACACAGAATTGCCTGAGAAATGTTCACTGCGAGAAATCAATGAAAACTCCCCAACTTTTACATCAGAAATGAGTTTCTTGATGTTCAGTTCATTTTCTCTGTCTCCAAGAGTTAGACTTAGCTCTGAGTTGATCAATACTATAACATAAAATCCATTAACTGGTTCTGGTCCAATTTCATATTGAGCTTGAGAGAGATCCCAAAACACTTCAATTCTTGAATTGCAGGATTCAGAAGTTTTTGATCCTTTGGTCTTGGGTAAAACCCGAAAATTTTTACACAATTTGGAATCGAAGATGCCAACGGAGAAGCCTTGTTTGCACCATGTGAGTTTGATCAACAACTGCTTCTGAGTTGAGAGTTTGACATTGTAGATACATGTAACAGCATTTTGGATTGAAGGACTCAAGTTTGGGGGTTGTGACGCCTGATTTGAAGGGCCTGAACAATAAGAATCGGATACTTTTATAGCATGTTCATTATAACAAGTAGCAATATTTCTCATTGCAGCAATGAAAATCTGTAAAATTCAATGGATACTACAGAGAGAAAAATGCAAGACTCGAGAGATATAGAGTTTATCCCTTGGTTTTGAGATGGGTTTTTTGGGGGGTAGGGTAAGGTGGGGTGGGGGATGAGGTTTATCCCTTGCCTTACATGGAAGGGAAAGGAGAGCTTGAAGGCTATAGAAGAATAGTTATGAATGTGCCTTTCTTCTCTCACAAACAGTACTTTCCTGGAAACCAAAATTTACAGAGATTTAAGGAGAGCAAATCCAGTTTATTGTACATTTAATAGGATTCTCTAACATTGATATTTATTATTATAGAGAAACAGAGATACAGGTAGATTCACCAAAGATTGACTTGATTTGGTTCTTAAGATGTACAGAAAAACGTGGTTTAAGTTTGTTAATCTTTATTATTTCAACCCATGTGGCCCTGGCCATATAGCACCCTCTTAATGGTTACGTATTTCAATTGTCTAGTGAGGCTATAGTTACATACTTTCATATTATATGCATGTCATTTTAAAACGCACATAAGACCTTATGTGATTGAAAATGATTAATCAAGAAAATTATGTGTCAAATTTCATCATTGTCCTTATTTGCCTAGTCTAGTACAATCGAAAATATTGAACATGTTAATCATTATAATTTAATGATACTTTTTATAAAACTAAAATTGAATTTATATTATTTACATTACTAGGGCTTGTTTAAGCCATCATTTTATTAGAAGAATGTATTTTGAAATAGTAGATTAATAGAGAACGTGTGGTTAAAAAATAAGGAAAATTTTTGGATTTACGTGTAATATCATTTTATTGAAGAATGTGTGATTGAAAAGAAAAGAAAGGAAAATATATTTTGAAAATAGTGGAAATCAAACATGGACCTAATATAAAAAGAAAGTTAGCATACAAACAAATAAAATCTTAAAATCATTAAACTTGAATGATGACATTTGTCTACCATGAGTCCCCGTGAATAATAATATCAATGTATAGCGACAAAACTTAAAATCATTAGACTTGAACAATTTCAATAAATTTGTATCTCTTATTATTTATCCCATAAATAAGATAATCTATGCAATAATTCAATATAATTCATCCGAGACGTACACGTCATGAGCACGAAACATCCCTCTATAGAGAGAGAGAAAAAGAGAGGATTAAAACATTTTTAGAAGTATGTTAATGGTGGTGGTTTTTCTTCTCGTCTCTTCAACTGTAATACCTAATAAAAATGCAGTTGGGAACATTTAATCTAAGTTAGAATAGGTTTGGCATGAGAATTGATTTCTCTCCTAACAAACCCTAACACAAATAGATCAAGAAACATTGAAATGCCACGTGGCATAATCCACTCTGATACATCAAATCTGATTTTGATATAAAGTCATGTTGATGACTGTGTAATGTGATTTTCATGGTGTAGTAAGAAGAAAGTTAGTTCATTTAGTAGGTCCTATTTTAAATGCTTCAACTACCAGTTGAAAAAAGTAACCACTTTTTTTTTTTATAGGATAAGAAAATTAATTTTAGACAACCAAAATAGAATATTTGGTTATGAAATGATGTTGAGACAAGTGGGTAAGTGTTATCATAATCGAGTTGAACTCATAAATTCAACCGAAAAAATAAAATATCAATCAAAAACTAATTTACGTAAAATCCCGAAAAACTAGAAACCACTAAAATGACTTACAAACAGATTCACCTCAATTTTTTAATTTTTATTATATTAACAGTTTGATCTTTTGACCTTTGACCTTTTACATTTTACCTTGAAGCATATTTTGTTTGATTTCTTTTAAACTATCACAAAATGTTTTTTTGATTATGCATCTATTACCAGAAATTCAATGCGTAATTTTAGCATTAAGCATGGATCATGTTTTAAAACATTGGCGTACATGTAGAATAAGATCTCAATTTCAGAGACGATTTCAGTAGATATTTTACTACTATAATCCTCTCTTAAAGATGGTGTTCCAGGCCAATCACTTTCCCTCCTTCCTGCTAAGAAGCATTCATTCTTTGCATTGTACTAAGAAAATTAACGTTGTGCCCGGGTATATATGCATCTCTATGTTAGGACTATGAATTGTCTCGACATTTTACTAACGTAGTGTACAAGAGGCGATATTTTCTAAAGGAATCAGATTCTAATGGTTAGATAGAATAATCGAGCTGTCTATTTGTGATACTAATCCAAGCAACGTGGGATGCAAAAAGAAATTTTTTTTCCTTTTTTACTTTTATTATTAGATAATATTTTAAGAAGATGGTAAAGTTATACCAAAAGTCTCGAAGAATATAACCTTCAATGATATTAAAAATAAATTAATAAATAAAGCAAGAATATACTTTTCTTGTCCTATTACTAAACCAAATAAATGGCTTAATTATTAAGCTATATTTGCTTGAAATGATAAATTTTTCATTCTTTAAAATTTGCTCGTTCGTACGATTATTAGAGCCAGCAATAAGCCCAATTCATAAATGAATGCAATAAAATTATGATGTATTCGGCATGCATTTTGGATTAAACGGGATTGGATAGAATTGGACATTATTAAAAAAGGTCATGTATTTATATAATACATATTGAATGATCCCAATAAAACGTTTAACCTCTAAAATCGCACGCGATCACGTTAGAAATTAAAGAACATGACAAAAGCTTCATCCTCAAATGCTTCAGATATTCAATTAATCTTAAGTCTACTCACTCGTTGAACATCCACTGTTATTGATACACTATACAGTTCGAACACTAGAATCAAATCAATAACATATTTAAAATCACCAAGATTCATTGAAAACACCATTAATCAACTCTACCACTAAGGTTGTTGTTTACACCTTGGTTGTATGTATATATCGATCTGTCAGTGATAAGTGAGAGCGGTCTATTGCTCTCAAAATAAAAAATAAAGAAACCTCCATCCAACAGACTAAAGAGTGCCACGTGTAAGCCCTGGATCAGTATTTTCCCAATTCAAAAAATGCATCTTCGAAGTAGTAACTTTTGTTACTGAATCGTTGATGAGGTATATGTTTTCTCGACAAGCTCCACCTTGCCGAAGAAACGAATCAACTCTAATGTGTTCAAATTGTACCCAATATACAGCTTCCTTTGCTCCGGTACTTGCACAAAAAAATTTATTCAGAATCATTGTTTAAGATGCTCAAGCTGGCGGATTGAGAGGGGACTGGGCTGGGCTATAGTCCAGCCTTGCCCAAGCCCAAAAGCAATTTGTCTTGTAAAAAAATAAAAAATTTAGCCCAAAAATTAATTATAGTCCAACAAACTTCACTCACAACCCAAGCCCAATGTTCAATTATTCAAATTTAATTTATGGAAGATTTCATAATTAAGATGTTTAATTTTCCCAATTTTAAATTTAAGAGATTAA
>CAIGRB010099721.1:0-16087 GCA_903798255.1 Fraxinus quadrangulata
CATTTAGATCGGCGAATTCATTCTGAAATTGACTTTGCGACATGATAGGTGATTCACCTCCGATACCGAACAAGCCTTCAACAAATGAACGTGGATCCATTTGTGAATTGTTATAAAATGTATAGTAAGTAACAAATAAAGAATTGAAAGAAAGTTGATGTGTAAGATTGTAATTGAAAATTTGTAGTGGGATAATTGATATTGAATAATTGAAATTGAATGTTAAAATAGAATGAAGAAATGAATGTAGACTATATAGTAGTGTAGAAAATAGATTGCAAAATCAAGATTATAACTCAATAATATAAAATGTAGAACAGAATCAATAGATTAGAGAGTAGCGAATGAGAGTTGGATGGAAAAAAAAGGATCAATGAAAGAGTATTTATAGGGTAAAAAATGAGTTGAAAAAAAAAATTAATTCAGTGACCAGAACAGTCACTGAACAATTTTTTAGGCGAGTCCTGCTTAGCTCTGGTTTAGGCTCATCAAAAGCGTTACGAGCCGAGCCGACAAGCCGCTCGACTCGATTGCCACCCTACCTCAATTTAATTGATTCAAATAAATATAAATTGAATGAAATATTAAAATAATGTTTGAATTCGTATATTTAAATTTTCAAAAATACACATACATATAGTTAATTGCTCCAATGAGATACTGGGATTTTTTTAAAGAAAAGTTCACATCTCGTTCTCGCAAACACATTAGATGTATCAATTGGATTAATTCAAAAATATATGAATTAAATGCAAGATTAAAATAAGATGTGTCTATTACTTATAACAGATAGTCTTCACCAAGTGTTAATCTCACTAGTTGACACAGTGACTTGCTTATTCAATTGATATTTACAGATGCACATGAGATGGTATAGGAATCTTGCTTTGACACTCTAATATAGCACATTCCAGTAGATTACATTGTAAACATCCTAAAATGCATAAAAGTCCTGGAACACAAAAAAACCCAAATCTTCAATGTACAATCTGGCTCTAATT
The DNA here is from genome assembly GCA_903798255.1 of Fraxinus quadrangulata. NCBI lineage: Eukaryota > Viridiplantae > Streptophyta > Magnoliopsida > Lamiales > Oleaceae > Fraxinus > Fraxinus quadrangulata. The sequence goes on from CAIGRB010099721.1 coordinate 1,002, forward strand.
TAGAAGTACTTGGAAACCTGGTTATTAATCAACCCTCCTCACATCTTTCCCAGCACGCGTTGTGTACGAAAACCATCTCTGGCTTAAAATGATAGAATTGAGGAACTAGTTGAACATAAAATTCAAAACATGATAACTTGTAATTTTTGTTTATTTATTTTCATATTTGGGAAAGAAAACTTTGGAAAATAGGTAGTTGAAGTAACCCTTGATTTTGTTTGTGCTTTATTTGTGGAAGATTTCTTCTTTTTTCCTTCGATTTTTCTTGATTTCTTGAGCTTGACAGATGACATCGTTGAAATTTTGGAAGCTGCAATTGGTTCATGTTTGAGCGTAAAAAAATGTACAAAATTAACTCTTTGCCATTTAACCCAATTTTGTCATGAGTTTTCAAAACCACCCAAAATTTAGGGCAATTGTGTAAGTTCCCCTTCATGTACAAGGGCGGATGTAGAGAGACTAGGTCGGGGCTAAATCATATTTCATTTTGCTATGTAATTTTTATTATGTGTAATTTTTTTTTTATACATATTAACCAGACTTAGCCCTTGTTTGACACCAATTTTTTGAGAAAATTTTGATTTAGAATAGTGATTGATGGAAGAATGTGTGGTTAAAAAGTAATGAGAATTTTTGAGTTTATGTGTAATATTATTTTATTGATAGAATGTGTGGTTGAAATGAAGAAAGAGAAAAAAAATGAAAATGAGAATGTAAAAAAATGGGTGTCAAACAAGGGCTTAAAATATTTTTTAGTCCAATCTCGGATTCGGCCCTGTTCATATATAAATGATTTGATGTTGAAGTCTAGCGGCTAACTATGCACCAACTTCTGTAATGTTAGTCCACTCAAGAACTCGTCTTCAAACATAGTTTTGTTTGCGGTTATATTTATTATTCGCTCATCGTAATTTTAAAGTTACAACTTGTGAAATCGTCTATCCCTTAGCAGTGTAACGGAAAATCTTATTTATATATGTATTTAAAATAGTGTCATGTATTCACCACTCTGTAATGTTGAGTGTCTCTTGTTAACTTGTGAACTGATCTCGATCCTTGAAGTGAACTAACTAGTTGACTTGTTTAGAGAGACATCTAAACCGGGGCTTTGAGTTGAACAAAATTTCTATTATATAACATACTGTGTCCTTAAAAGAAACAAGTGATGTTGAGAAACTTGTATTTGGAATGAGAATGAGATTATTAACAAAATGTAGAGAAAATTGATTGAATTGAATAGGAACAAGAATAGAGGTTGAATTAAGAAATTTTCTATACAAGCTATAAAAGAAATTGAAGTTTGTTTATCAAACTTCAACGTGTAACACGAAGGTCACTTTTAGACTGAGAAATGAATTATGTCAATTACTTTTGGGATTTTTAATGTTTAATTTTTTAACAAATATACGTTTTTCTCTTTAAAAATGTTTCTAAATTCGTCCTCTTTATTTTTGCATAAATTTAAAACCATTTAGAGAGGGAAAAAAAATACTAGAATTGATAATAAATATTATACATTTCGTGAGCCGCACTATAATTCATCTTTATAAATCAAATAAATCTAAGTGTACAACATTTGTTGACAACAATGGTTGATAACCATATGTTGTCAAAATTTTAGCATGTGATGTAGAAAACGATTTTTTAAAAATGAATGGATATAATGATGCCAAATAGAATATTGTCAATTAATATTGTACATATAGTATGATTATTATAAATCCTACATAAATTTGCCAAATGAATTGGATATACACTACCTCTCTTCCTTTTCTTATGAAATACCATCAAATTAAGTAAAGTTGACATAGTTTTTATTCCTCGTTTAGTATAAATTTTGTTTTTACGTTTGCGTTTGCTTTCTTTAGAAGAGTTTTTGGAAAAAAATTGCCTTAATTTTATTTAAAAGTAATTTTTAAAAGAACTTTTTTATTTCACAAATACTTTTAGAGGAAGCCGCATTTGATCAACTTTTTCTAAAAATCTTCTAATTAGAAGAAACACATTTATAAAATTAGTCAAACGGAACCAAAAATTGCTTTTGAACCTCAAAAACTCATTTTAATTTTTCAAAACTCACGCGAAACGGAACATGAGTCTATTTAGGCACTAGTGTTTTTCATCAACTTCACCATCGCCTAAATGAGATTTTGTTAAAATGGCTCTATAGTCATTTTTCATGACTAACTGATCATGTTTAATAAAAATTTTAACGGGCCGGGAGACAAATTTGATTTTGACAAACAAATTTGAGTAGATAGAAAAATTTTCCCACAAACATACAGGACTTAGCTGCGACAAATTTAAATTGCTAGCGAATTAAATCCAAAAATGAGTTGATGAGAACTCCCTTGCTTGAGTTTAATAAGTTTGAGACCTCAGCTTCAATTTTCTCAAATTTAGATTAGCCCCTGTTTGATTCCTATTTTTGGAATAAAACGTATTATGAAATAGTAATTTTTTTGGAGAATATATGGTTAAAAAGTAAAGAAAAGTTTTTAAAATACGTGTATAATTTTTATGGGAAAATGTGTGGAGAAGTGAGTAGAAAAAATGCATGCTTAAAAAAATGGAGCTCAAACAGGGGCTCAATAAGATTACTCTGTTTAAACATGGATTATCCATCAATAGTCACCAGACTTTATACATATTGTCACATTAGCTACTCAATTTAATTTTGTTTTATCATGGACACCAAATTTTATAATTAATGTCACATGACCGCCAAATTTGATTTTATTTCATCATGACCACCTAACTTCATATTTAGTGTTACAGTGATCACCTATTTAATTATGTTAAATAAAGTTATCGGATGGCTTGACTTGAATTAAGTATGAAGTAAAACAATATCAAATCGGGTGGCTATTGTAACCCTAAGTATGAATTTTGGTGGCCATGGTTGAAATTACAAGGTTAACTAACTAAGTTTGATCTTACGCGTGAAATTATACAATTAACACGCAACAAGTCACTTTTAATTATTTCTAGATGGTTAAACAAACAGTCCATTATCCTAAATTGAATTGTTGTAGTTTGTTATAAGAAAGTAATAAATAACATCAATATTGATGACAAAGAAACCCAAATGGGTAAAAATTTCAGGACCAACCAGTTACCTACACTATAAACAATACGGATTTACAGTAAGATGCTGCCTAGCCAACTCCACTAGATTTCCCGATCTAATTCATGTAACATCCAAGATCCGTGAACCTACTAGCTCCAGATCTTCTGCAATTGTCTTTTCAAAGTGGAATTTCAAGAACTTCCCATCCTTGTGCTTTTCTTGTAGTCCAATTTCTCTCAACCTCCAGCAACCTCTGAAGTTCAACTGAGAAAGTACATTCCTAAAGGTGTTTAGGAAGTAGGTGTATCAATACATTGATAACATTACAAGGTTAACTAACTAAGTTTGATCTTCCCCCAATCTGTGGTTGTATCAATACATGAACAAGTTCTTGAATATTCAAAGAATAATATGGAAGTGTTATAAAGAAAAGACACAATGGACAACCATACCAATTTCGTGCATAGGTTTGGATATTTATAGGAGACGGTAATTAGATTGAATGGGCCGAAAAAATAATTCAAAACAGCAAATTAGAGTTTTCCGAATCGACTCGTTACTCGAGCGAGAAGCTGGCGATAGACGAGGGACGCATTGTAGCTCTAGCGAGAGCTCGCGACAGGCGATAAGTATACTGTTTTTGTCGCTCGAGCGCCAACTGGACGAGAAGCTAGCAAAAATGTTGTGCCGTGTTTCTCTTCTTTTCATATTCGAACTTTAGACCTCATAACCTAATTTATACAAATTGCACTCTAGATCTTTAACTTTTACAATACGTTATAAATTAGTTCTTTTGTCCACAGAATCACCAACACTAAAAACCTAACAATGGTGAAACAAAATCAAATTGGGTAGTCTATGTGACACTAAGTAAAAAGTTGGATGACCATAAATGAATTTAATCCTTGATTAGAGTATTGCTACCAATGTTTAGGACTCCACTGGCATAACTTTTGCTTTCTGTAGAAAAGTTTTTGGAGAAAGTTATTTTCTTTTTGTTTGAAAACTTAAAATCACTTCCTATTCCAAAAGTGTTTTTGGAAGAAACCACATTGAACTGACTTCTTCAAAAATCGTTTCTAACTAGAGAAAGTACTTTCTTAAAATTACCTAAATGGGTTCAAAAACTGATTTTAGGTCTAAAAAATTCATTTTGATTTTTCAAAAGCCACGCAAAATGGACCCTTGATATACAAACATTAAATTCGCTCCACACAACTTTGTTTGAAACAATATAATTTATTTTTCAGTCTTTATTAGTCTCATTTTATTTATTCTAAAGTGTCGATTATTTTTTGAGGTATTTAATATACTCTTTTTACTTAAAAATTAAATAAAGAGTTGGTTTTTAACTTTTGAAATAAAGTCCTCTTTCTTTCTTTATGTAATAAGTTAATTTTTCTATCATAGAACAAGTACAATCTTTTTTTTAAATATTAATTGACTACTCACATTGATAACATTACATTCATCAATTTTAAAAACTATTTTTTTTAGATCAATGGTCCAAATTTTAACAATATGAATGTTGTCAATCATAATTGTCAACAATAATTGTACAAATAGGTTAATTCTATTTTTTTTTTTAAATATTTTACAATTTTCTATGCACTGCTATCATAATGTATTAATTGATAATTTTTCAAAGAGGGAAAATTTATTTTTTTGGAAAATTTTAATACATGATTGTTTAGGGGAAAAAAATGAAATAAAGAATGACATGTATAGGCATTACTGTTGAATTTTTACAAAAACTCAAGCACTTTATTTTCCCACAAGCATATCTCTCTCATCAATTTTTTGAATTGTCAATTGTTGTTGCCTTATGATGAAATCACATACGAGAATTTTGTTGAAATCAATCACAATCATCTTTTATCCTATNAAATTAAACTCAAATACAATCCTCGGCAGCGACGCTAAAAACTTGTTCGCAAATATATATTTCGAATTAAAATCATCGCAAGCGTACAATCTGTTAACAAGTAATAAAGTGGATTTTGAGTTCAAGTCTTATTTTATAAAGATTGATTAGTTTAATTTTAATTATTGCGACCTTAATCGAAACAAGAATAATATGATTTATTTTTTTGTAAAAAAATGATAACTAAAATAATATGCTTATGCAATTATGAGTAAATTAACTAAACTAAATGCAAATTGATGTACTTAATATATGACAAATGCACTAAGATCCCGAATTCCGATTTAATAATCATTTTTTATTTTTACACTTTGACAACATGATTGAATTCTGACAAATCAATGTTCCTATTTTATTTAACAATCTCTTTCGAGTAATGTTAAACCCACTCTCATATATGACCCGACTATTTCTATGACGGATGCGAATATACAAGAGTGTATGAATTTTTATGAACACTTAAAGATGTACATGAAGTATAGCGGTATATTTCTATCCCCTATCGAACTCTATGACAATTTATATATATCGAACATATTTCTATTCTTTCGAATGCATAAATAGGCCATCACATTCATACAACTACCGTGAACAATAATTGTGAAGAAAAGAAAATCATATAAATAATTCAATATTTAAAAACGTGTTTTCGATTTCAAGTAAAATAAAGATTAAAAATTCATATTACATTGTTCATAGCTCTTTTAGCACATATAAATTTAGCCTAACATGTTGTGAAGAAGAAAGCAAAAGAAGTTTGAATTGAATCATCGTGTCTTGAAATCGATCTTAGTATTTACTATTTCCTTCTATTCTTCCAAAATATCTTAAAATGTGTTGTAATGCGTGATCCCCTTCAATTCTTTCGCAAAAATAATGGATTTTTCTCCTTTGCTGATAATAATTGATGAGTATTATGTGATGTATATGAGAGGTCCCCCATAAGTATTCTGCTATTAAGTATTTGTAGGAGTAGAATATTGGTTGAAAATCACGTCCAAATTAGTTTTCAAAAGAGTTCCAATCGAATAAGGAAAGTTGCATTCGTGAGCGAATTTTTTATCTCTATACAGCAGTCGACATGTTGGTCATAAATTTGATTGAGGCGATTTAAATTGCGTTGGAAAAATAAACCAAGCGGCTACAACTTTTATAGAAATAGAAAATTTTCAATTTCGATGTTTACTATGCCGAAAATGGATCTAAATCTTTGGCTAAAAATCTGGAATATAACTTGTGCGATTGGAAATTAATTTTGATCATATTTTGATTATATTGCATTCCTTTTTGAGTTCTAGTTCTATCAAATTGTCTCCTAACAGTATTTAAAGTATTGTCCTGTGGTCCGAATCAACTATTGAATATTTACAATTTGATCCTCAAACTTTGGACTTTATTCCATTTTAGTCGTTTTCCCACTTCTTTTTCCTCAATTCCACCATGTTCATAAATGTTATCCTACAAAATATAATTTATATAGAAATAAGACATATTCAAATATATTTTCCAATAATTATACATGCTTTGTGATCTAAATAAGTGTGTAAAACGCACTTATCAGGCTCTGATACCACTATTAAAGAAAATAGAAGTCACGAGAACTATACATCTAAATTAAACTTCTACAACTTAAGATTTTACCAAAGACATCCCAGACCTATCAGGCTATGCCTTAAAATCATTGTACCCTTCTATCCTTCTGTACAAAGCAAATGACCTAACACTAATTTTATCAAAATCGAATATGACCGGCTTGTCCGACCGGAAAATGGGCCAAAAATTCCTTGCTCAAAATAACCAGTGCATAATTCGAATGATGCCTATAAACTGCATTTTTAAAAATCGGAGAAAAATCAACAAAGTAACCAACCCAACCGAAGAACCAGCCGATCCACCATCTGTTCTATAGATTTTGACAATCGTCAAAATCGAATCAACTCGATCGATTTGGGTTGATTTTTTTTTTTTTTTATACGGGTTGGGTTGGTTGACTGTGTAGGTGGGTTGGGTTGGGTCGGGTTATGGGTTAACCTATGAAAATCGAATAAACTCGTCCAACCCAACTCGAATAAACCCACCCAACATTTTAATTGCCAAAAATATTTTTTGGCTTCATATAACTTAATATCAATTTATCCATGTAATATTATTGGGCATGAAGTGCCAAAATAATTCAGATTTTTTTTTTATCATTGCAATTATATAGACATAATATTATATAAGTCATGAGTCAACTATAAATCCGCTCAACAGCCACAACCCGACCCGTTTACTTTAATCTTTATTAACAAGTAGTCACAAACCGACCAACCCAACCCAATTGATACTTGGTTGGGTTGGATTGGGTTTCAACATTTACACGGGTTGGGTCGAGATAAATTTTAATCAAATCGATCATGTTGGGTTGTGTTTAAATTAAGGCAAAAACTGACACAATCCAACCCATGCCCACCCCTATGTAGTACTATTACTGTACATGTGGGAAGTGGGATAGGCTTTTTTTTTCCTTCTGGAATTTGATTTCTTTCGTTTTAAATTTTTTTATTTTCTCATTTATTTATTTCAGGGACAAACATAAAAATATTTTATCGACTCAACAATTTATAATAAATCGGATCGAGTTGTTATCGGATCATATTGACCNAAGTTTATTAAGTGATTATTACTCATGTGTTAAAGGTCATTTTGTAAAAATAATATATTTTTACCAATTTTTCCGATATATTTATACATTAATCATTTTATTTATTATTAGCATTTCGACCCCAATTCGACATTTCGACCCTTAACCCTATAACTTTTTTAGGTCTATGACCGGGTTGGCTTTAAAAATATTGCCTAATGCAGACTCTCAATAGTTTAGTTGACGTTGCTTCTATGGATTAGAAGACATCAACTTGAAACCACAAGCACTCCTCTCCTTTAGAATCACAAAGTTTCAAAAAAACCACAAGAAATCTTCCAAGGACAGGTTGAAGATGATCGCAGAAGAAGAAAGGAAGAAAACAAACTCAAAAGAAAATTCCAGAAACCTAAAAAAAATAAGACAACACAACTTAACTAGAGCGAAAACATAAGGCCCTATTTACTCTCTAATCTCTCTCTGTTAACATCAGATGATGATCAACGATCCAGGCAAGGCTATTTCGGAATTAAGCGACAACTAAGGTTGCTCTTCCAAAAATTTGACTTTACCATATATTGGGTCTGGGTTGGGCTTCATCTAATTTAAAATATTAGGCAATGGATTTAAACAATTCGGCCAAGCCCAATTTCATCATCCCCCAATCATATGGACCGGATTGGCATTACAATCCAACATTTTAGAAGCTAGATTCTTTTATTTATTTATTTATTTTTAAAGATTGAGGGTCTTTGTGATAATTTTTTTTAATATAAAAACAAATATTGATAAATGTTAATAAAATATGTGGTTAAAAATAAAAGTTGAAGATCCCATAAACGTGTGACTTGAAAAATTGATAAAAGTTTAGCAATTTAAACTTTAAGTATATCGAATTTGCGTCACTTGATTACAAAGATATCACCAGCTGTACCGTGGAGCCAATACAAGTGCTGGCTAACCCAAAAAGAATTTGCATTTATTCCATCATATCCACTCGGGATTTGAAAAGTATATATAGATTAGGAACTTTTTGCTCTTGTTTTCCATATTCCCTGAAACGATTCTTGATTTACTGAAAAAGTTACGATTTGATAATCCTAACTTGGTATTTTTAATTTCGTTTATAGCTATTTCAGACACAATTTTTATAAACGGTTAAGTTTTGATACTCAATAAATTAGGACGATGATGTAAACGTCGGATTGAATTTCATAGGCATTGGCCGGTGATTTAAATTATTACCAACAACCAAATCCAAATGTTCAACCTGAAAACAAAGTGGATCATTGGAAATAACTTAACAAATTAATATTACTCACGGCCAATATATTTACTTATTGGATGGTTTTTAATCTTGGTCATTTAACCCTTTATTGATCCATCTAAAGCCTAATCTATTCATATTTATATTTATTATGTGATTTGTATATGAAAAGTGAAAAGTCGATAAACAAATATGGATTAGCCAAGATCAAAAAACCTAATTAACAGAGCATAAACATAAAGTGCAAGAATGAAAAATCAACGCAAGAATTTTTCGGCCGTAGCCCCAGAGGTTCGGCGACCGCTTCTAACGCATAATCCCCTGTTGAGTATCCATTATAAATGGATAAAGCTCGGTTGCACTGTAAAGCCAAAAATCGGCAGCCAAGATACAAAAATGTTCCAAGATATTACAAATCAAGTCACAGAGACTTATCTTTGGAGAATCACACAGATCGAACTATTCTCCACCTAGATCTCACTCCAAGCCACTCAGATTAGACACAAAAGTCTATTGTTCACAAGAATCACTCAGATTCTTTTCTCAGAACACTCAGTACAACACTATAAACTTTCAATCTAAACTATTACCGACTCTTCCTACCAATTTCATCAAGTATGATGAACCCTAAATCACGAAGAGAAAGGGTTTCACAGAAGGGAGTGAGAGAGCCAAAAAGTATATCCAATTTCTCGAGATAATGAATACCAATCGTTCAGTCAAGTGGGTGTATAGAGTTAGAAGCATCTAGAACTTCATCCAACGGCCATCAGAATACCATGTGTCACAATCCAGTTCAATGCACCCACTTAAAGAGTTGCTATATGGAAACACGACTTCCACTTAATTTTGGAAGCATTCAGCAACAACAAGGTCCAGGGTTCGAGACTTAACAATCTCCACCTTGCTTCCAAATTTTTGGGCAATAGTGCAGCCAGGAGCTTCATCAGCAGTTTATAATTTCATTTGTTCCATGTACTTGTATGATCAATGCAGAGAGTCAACAGATAATGACTTTAAACAGTTTTGAAATTTGTTTAAAGGTATCACTTTTGGTCCCATATCAGCGAAATTGTTTAAAATAGCTATCTTTCCAATCTTAAATAATCCCTTTGAAATAATATCTCTTATAAAATGGTATTTAACATCAATAAGTTTTGTTCTATCATGAAACATAAGATTCTTACTTAAGTGAATTGCACTCTGATTATTAGAAAATAAAATAGGATTTGAATCTACAAAACCAAGTTCATTCGAAAGTCCATTCAACCAGATAACTTCTTTAATGGCATCAGTGACAGCAATATATTCTATCTCAGTCGAGGATAGAGCAACTATCTTTTACAGTTGAGACTTCCAACTTATAACAGTACCATACAAAGTAAAGAAATAAGATGAAGTGGATCTCCTATTGTCTTTATCTCCAACAAAATCTGAGTCTGTATTTCCTCTTAAAATTACCCCCTCTTTGTTCATTTTAAACATTAAACCTAAATTTGATGATCCCTTCTAATGATAATTCTGTAGCCCTTTTCTCCTTTTATCCACAGCCTGTAACCTTTTACATTTTTAGCATAACCTAAGAGCACACACTTAAGTGATCTATGCTCAAGTTTTCCTATATTCTGATGAGTATACGCAACAATACCAAATATTTTTAGATAGGAATAATCAACATAATTTTGAGTCCAAACAGATTCAGGCACATTAAAATTTAAGGCAATAGTAGGACTTCTATTAATAAGATATGCAACAGTTTCGACAGTTTTCCCCTAAAATAATTTGGGCAAACCAGAGCTTAAAAGCATGTACCTGACTTTGTTCAAAAAGATCGTATTCATTCTTTCAGCAATGCCATTTTGCTAGGAAGTATAGGTCACAATTCTATGTCTTAAAATGTCATGTAGTTTACAGAAATCATTGAACTCACAATTGCAAAATTCAAGATCATTGTTAGTCCTTAAGGTTTTAATTTTCAAATCAGTTTGGTTTTCTATCTAGGTTTTTCAATATTTAAAGACAGTGAAAGTTTCATTTTTTGTTTTTAACAGGAATATCCAGATTTTCTTGGAAAAATCATCAACTATAAACAAATAATACTTAAAATCGAACAAGGTTGGACGCAGGACCCCAAAGGTCTGCATGCAAATATTCTAGAATTTGCTTAGTTTTGTGAGTACCAGAGGTAAAAGGCAATTTGACTTGTTTACCAATCAAACATTGTTCACGGTTTGAAAATTCACCCATGTTTAGTTTCCCAAATGCCCCTTTATCTTGTAAGGACTTTAGACCTTTCTTTCCAATGTGACCAAGTCTATCATACCACAGTTTAACAAGATTAAACTTTTCATCCAGAGCTGCAACAGTTAGCCCCATTAAAGGTTTAGCATTTAGAAAGTACAAACCATGTCTCTTTGGGATAGAAGTGATTTCATCACTATCCCTAAAGATTTTTATATGTCCTTGACCCAGTTTAATGTCAAACTTCATATCATCTAACATACCTAGAGACACAAGGTTTCTCTCAAGTTCAAGAACAAATCTGGTGCCTTTTAGAAGCAAAATTTTTCCATTTTCTAAAAGCAGTGTAATTGTTCCAATTCCTTTTACTTTACTGGTCATGTTGTTTCCCATAATAACATGCCTTCCTTTCGTTTTTTGAAAATCCAGAAAGTAGTTCTTGTTAGGACACATATGGAATGAGCAACCTAAATTAGGAATCCATTCTTGATTCAGATTCTTTTCCATATTAACAAGAACCAGACCATTGTCAACTTGTAATCTATCATAGGTCATCACAACATTACTTTCACTAGGTTTCTTTTCTTTCAAATCATTTTATTTCTTAAAATAGTCTTTAGCAAAGTGACATATCTTACCACAATAGTAGCACTTCTTTCCTTTTGCCTTATTCTTAGATTTTTTTTTATCACTGCCTCTTTTTCTGAAATCATTGGGGCTTTTTGAGTGAAAATTAGATTTACCAATACCTTTATCTTTTATCAAAAGATTTTCCCCATTTTGACTATTAATATTTTCAGACTTAAATTCAAGAGTTCTATTTCTAAGAGCATTGATAATAATATTAGTGGTAAGGTTCTCTCTCCCATATTCTAGTGTATTCTTGAGGTCTCTGTGTCTGTCACTAATGGAGTTTAACAGTATCACAGTCTACTATTCTTTTGAAAGCTTTTCATCACAGTTGGCAAGGTCTTGGGTCAGTTTGGTAAATCTATTTAGGTTTTCTTCTAAGTCAACAGAAGAATCCATTTTGAAAGAAAATAATTGTTTTAGCAAAAAACATTAATTTAGAACAGTTTTTTGCTCATATTTGGCCTTTAATTTGGCCCAAAGATCTTATGCAGTTTCAGTCTTACCAATAGTTCTAATCACATTGTCAAAAAGATACAGGAAGATAGCACTCCAAGCTACATCTTCTAATTCAGTCCTTTTAGTGTCAATCATATGTTCAGGAAAGAACCATCCAAAGCTTTAGCACATTTCATTTGCGTTAAAACAACTCTCATCTTCTGACTCCACATATTAAAATTCTCCCTCCAATCATATTGGTTTAATTCAAACTTAGCGGTTGCCATCAAATATGTCAAGAAGATAGGCACGTTTGAATCAAATTACAATAAGGAAACACTCAAAAAAATCCCTTCAGGACAGTTCACACTATTTAGTATAGGTTTTAGATCCACAGTTTACTCGATTGTCCGATATCAAGATTCAAAAAACCAAGCTCTGATACCACTGAAAAGTCGATAAACAAATATGGATTAGCCAAGATCAAAAAACCTAATTAACAGAGCATAAACATAAAGTGCAAGAATGAAAAATCAACATAAGAATTTTTCGACCGTAGCCCCAGAGATTCGGCGACCGCTTCTAACGCCTACTCCCCTGTTGAGCATCCATTATAAATGGATAAAGCTCGGTTGCACTGTAAAGCCAAAAATCGGCAGCCAAGATACAAAAATGTTCCAAGATATTACAAGAATCAAGTCACAGAGACTTATCTTTGGAGAATCACACAGATCGAACTATTCTCCACCTAGATCTCACTCCAAGCTACTCAGACTAGACACAGAAGTCTACTGCTCACAAGAATCACTCAGATTCTTTTCTCAGAACACTCAGTACAACACAGTAAACCTTCGATCTGAACTATTACCGACTCTTCCTACCAATTTCATCAAGTATGATGAAACCTAAATCACGAAGAAGAAAGGGTTTCACGGAAGGGAGTGAGAGAGCCAAAAATCGATCCAATTTCTCGAGATAATGAATACCAATCGTTCAGTCAAGTGGGTGTATAGAGTTAGAAGCATCTAGAACTTCATCCAACAGCCATCAGAATACCATGTGTCACAATCCAGTTCAATGCACCCACTTAAAAAGTTGCTATATGAAAACACGACTTTCGCTTAATTTTGGAAGCACACTTTCAGCCACAGCAAGGTCTAGGGTTCGAGACTTAACAAAAAGAGAGAAATTGGCTACTTTGATGCCCAATAAATCTCATGTTTCTGACCCGAAACATATATCATACCTGATTTATGTACTCACTAAGGTTAATGTCAAATAACATCCAAGTAAAAACAATAATAACAATAAACAATCAAGAGCAAATAATTAAGCGATGATTATATAACATAAGATAACACATAAATCTTTTCAAAACATGTTTACACAGAACAATAGACTAACACCAAGTTAATCAACAAACAGCCAAAACATATGTAATAAATGCATAAATATTCCCATGAAAAGATCTCACCACATTTATCCTATCACATTCTGTGTTTCTCACACATCGAGAACACATATCTCCTCTCATCTCCAACCATGCTCACTAAATTGATCACTCAACTTATGTCTAACTGATAAACCATAATAGATTCTAATTGTACATTATAATCCTCTATCGCCACATAATTTCTTCCAACTTAAGTGAAAAATGGGACTCCATCTAACAGAAATGATAAAAGTGTCTCTTTTACACACCACCTATACAGAGTTTTCACAGATAAATGATTCTAACATTAAATCACTTTTTCCAATCTTGATCCAAATCAATTAGTAGCTAATCAATTGAAAAACATTAAATACTATCACAATCATCCAAGAATAGACACATAATGGATGTCAAATTGTTGAATCATATTAAAAACCTCATAACAAGGGTTCAACAATGTTTTAGTAATTGAAACCTAGCCTAGGATTACAAAATTGCAAGAATTCATATTTAATTGGAAAAACAATGAAGATGGATTTTGATCTCTTGGATTTCTTCAATTGTATCTTGATGAATCTCTAATTATCGCCTTTTTTTTTTTTCAGAAATCAAGATTGAATCTTTAATTTGATGAAATCTTGAAATTGCCCTTAATTATCTCATGAGAACAATGGATTTTTTTTTTTTTTTTTTNGTTATTAAAATTAATTCTTAAATTGAATGTGAATTTTTGTATTGCTTGATTCTTTTTTTTTTTTATACACAAGTATCCCAGCTTACGCCGAACTATATCCTGGACCACCCATCACCGGCCCCTCAGCAATGGGCGGAGGTAAACCGCGGTATATGCCCAAGTTGACCAGGGTCCGTGCATTCTTTACCAAGGGAGCCTTCCTCCATGAATATTACATCACTAAGCTGCTCCACCCACAAATGAATATTACATCACTCAGCTGCTCCATCCAGGATTCGAACTCCCCACGCTGGGGTTGTAAGCCCAGCAATGCCCATCCTTTGCCAACTTGGATGTGCCCCGGGGGGCAGAACAATGGATTTTACCTCTCTTTGATGATGTTAATTGATGAATTTAGGAGTATGAAAGGTGTCCTTCAATGTATGATTATGTTCTTTATTTATTAGGAATTGAAAATGGGTTGAGAATCCCTTCAATATTATATTTCAAGAAGAATTTGTGTCAAAATAGGAAATTGTCGCGAAATTCCAATTATATGTAGCGTTGAGGCGCTATACTTACTATTTACCGCTCCTTTTTGTGTCTTTGCAGAGGTACTAGGTGTATAGTGTTGAGGCGGTATATTTTGCTATCAACCACTTTTGATCATTTGTTCATTTTGAGTCCTTTCTCGAAATATTTTTAATATTTCATCTTTCAATTGCATTAAATTGAGTCCAAACATCCTCTAATAGTTGATATTATATTTAGCCTTTGTTTGACATCTT
>CAIGRB010099725.1:0-13605 GCA_903798255.1 Fraxinus quadrangulata
AAAAAAAAAAAAAAAAAAAAAGACAGACGAACAATATTGATGTAAGAATAAGAAAATAGAAAAACATATAGCGATTTATGGATAATGGGTCCCATTGTTAACTAAAGCAGAAAAAATCACTAAGGTGACACAAATTTATTAAAAATATATAAGTGATTAATACCCAATGTTCTAATCTCTGTGGCTATCCCTTGTGATTATCAAGTAATTTAAGACATTAGACATAAGAAAATAAAAGAAAGGAAAGCAACATTTACTTGTTTGGTCTTTATTATTTCCAAAATACATTTTTTCTATCTTATTTTTAACCACTCATTCTTCAATAAAATAATATTACACGCAAATTTAAAAATTTTCCTTATTTTTAACAATATATTCTCTATTAAAATACTATTCCAAAAATGCATGTTGAACAAAAAAAAATGGAGCTCATGAAACAGGAGATTAGAAAATAACAAAATATGAACAGAAATATTTGAACACATCACATAAAAGCTCATGTAATTTATCCCAATTGCTACATTTATCTCAATTTATTTGTTTTAACACAAACTGTGAAGTGGTAATTTTATTCAAAAATTGACCTTTTAACAATCAAATCAACGGTTTCCGTCGTGAAAAGACTTCAGGCGAGGACGCTTGTAAGGTTTAGGATTAGAATGATAGAAATCAAATATTTAGGACTTTACGATCACAATATTCATAGTTTAGAAAACCAAGTGCAATTTACCCAAAATAAAGGAGTAAAAGCTAACTTTATACATATTTAAAACGGGTTAAATACATTAATGACCACTGTACTTTATAATTAGTATCCCAATGACCACTAAATTTGATTTTGTTTCACTATGGTCATCCAACTTCATTTAACATTTTAGTCGAGCCACGCGGTTAATGAACCGTCATTAATTTAACGAAAAATCGTACGTGGACTAACGGTTTACTGACGTGTTAATCTGATATATCCAGTTGTATCCAAATAAGTAAATGAGGGTAATTTTTTTTGGGCCAAACAAATCTTAATCACTCCTATACATTTCTCCCCAAATTTCTCTATCCACATCATTTTCCCTCTACTTTCAATCTTATCACAAAATCCTTCTCACCAACATCCATTTGCAAAGAGAACGGGGAGAGGAACACACCAACAAGAGTTTTCTTACCCTCTTTCTTCTGGGGTCAAAGAATGACCGACAATGGGTGACCTCTATATGGTTGGTGATTTTATCAAATATTTATGCTTATTGTTTATTGTTCTGATTTTGTCTCCTTTTGGATATAGTGAAATCTTTATAAGTTCAGGAAATCTCCTTTAATATCATTTTTAATCTTAGTTGTTAATCTCCATACGAAGTAGCTCATGACCAATATGAACCTAATGACGAAACTTTGGACGACTCGAAATATGATCCTGAAGATAGTAACTTTTCTGCCTAATAGTTCCTTTTTTGTTCCACCTAAAAATATTTTGGTTGATTATTGAATAATATTGGTTATTGTTTAGAAATATGAATCTTTTTTTTTTCTAATTTCAGGCGAAGCAAACTATGATGAAACTATATCAACTGCTGAAACTTTTCATGATCCAGATTATGACCTTGAAGATGCTGATGATGATTCATTTATAAAATATGTACATGAAGTCGTGGGGAAAGAAACATTACCGAGCAATGTTGGAGGCAGTGATATTGTGTATGCAAATGAAAAGAAATATTGTGATTCTGACAGACTTTTAAGTGACAATTCTGAAGATGGTAGATGAAGACATGCAAAGAAGTTGCTTCATGGAGATAAGGTGGTAGATGCAGAAACAAAATCCTTCTCACCAACTAGACAGATGCAAAAACTACTAGACAAATGGAAAATAATAGCAACAAACTACTCAAAATAATCCATTGTTTGATACCGGCATATATTAAATTTCGACGACAATTTTAGTAACAAAAGAGCTATCAACCACCATTCCAAGAACTGCAAAATAAACTATAAAACGACAGTGTCTACTACATCATAGATATAAAACGATCAGGTAACAAACAATTATATCCAAGGTGGTATAACTGTTAGATTTCTCCTTATTGGAAGTTTTGTTGTTTAAGTGTTGTCTTCAAAATACACTGGAGGAGGCTGACTGTTAGCTGAGGACAACGAATATAATAGCTCATCAACAACAACATTTTCATTCATTGCTGCCCCAATGGAGTAATGATACTCAAAGTTAGCTCTTCCCTGGTATGCTCCTACTAACTCATTGGCCTGCTCATAAGCTACCACTGCTTCAGCCATGTATTCTTCTGTTGTAGTTCATTGCCCTTGTAATAAACAAGTCCAAGATGTAAAGTAATTTTACAGTGTCATATAAATAAATAAAAATGATTCAGAATTTAAGGCATACCAATTCTTCAGAATTTCTACTTGCTGCCCTAGCCCTATGAAATCTTCTATTATGTCCAGTTTGTCCACACACACTACACTTCATTTTCACATGTCCCTTTTCTTACCATCTTACCAGTGTTTGTGTTCACCATTCTCCGGGTTGCCAACGTCTTACTATTTGTTTTCTCCTTCACTTGGCAATGACCCAATTAGGTCGTTCAACAATTAGTGCACTAGGACGCCACATATTTTGACCATTAATTGGGTTTATTATGTGATTATAACTTTTCATATTAGTGTCAACTGTGTACCAATGAGAACCCAATTTCCAAGGGTTATCATTCTCTTTCAGTATGCAAGCCATTACATGAACACATGAAATACCACTAATGTCCCATTGTCTACAGGCACACTTCCTTTTTTTCATGTCTACCACAAACTATTTGGTTTCACATTTCACTTAGTACAAGAAAGAACCAGACCAGTCAACCTCCCATTGGAAGGCATCATGTTCTAGCTTCTCTAGTTTCTTCTCAATCTTTGTACAAAGTTTCCCATTGTGTTTTTTCATTGCATCTCTCCTTGTTTGAAGTCTTCGCATTAGCTTGCAATGTATAGTTTGTAATAAAGACAATATGGACAATTTCCTAGCATCTAAGATGTAGTTGTTAAAGCATTCGCACAAATTGTTTAGTAACATATCATACTTTGAGAAAGTACCAAAATGTGATTTGCTCCATTCCGAAGGGTTCTTTTCTACTAGCCACTCATACACATCATTCTTTTCATTCTTTATCATCCCCATCCAATCTCTAAAATCAGCTTCATATGTAGCCCTAGCAGCCATCCACAAGTAATCCTTCAATGTCTTTCCCTTGAAGTCTTTTTTGAAAAAGTTTGCATACATGTGTTTAACACAAAAATGATGTTCTGAGCCTGGCAAAAATTCAACAACTATATTTTGTAGCCCCTTTTGCCGGTCTGAGATTATCACCCATTTTTTACTGTTATTTCCCATTCCCAGATCATTGACCAAAAGGTTCAAAAACCATCTCCAAAAATAGTTATTTTCTTTTTCAATAACTGCGTACGCTATTGGAAAGATACAATCATTCCCATCTATTCTGATTGCAGACAGTAAATGACCTCCAAATTTTCCTTTCAAAAAGCAACCATCCAAACTAACGACTCTCCTACATCTTTCTAGAAATTTTTTCTTGATAGCATTCAGGCATATATAGATAGCTTTGAAAACATCATAATACATATGAATTAAAATTGTAGAAATTGGATTTGACCTTAGTATCTCAGCCGCATGAGCCCCACACTCTACCACCTCATCTCAATCAAGCAACTTCTTTGCATGTCTCCTAGTCCTCCATTACACGATTCTACTCACTTCTACTCCCACCTCCTCCTTCACAATCTTTTCGAGTATGCTTTGAAGTGTAAAATTTGTTCTGCAGGGTACCATCATCATCAATGCTTGAAGCCCATATTTTCCTAGGGCATCCTTTCTTACATTTACCTTACACCTAGTCTTTTCGTTTGTATTTAACTTAATGTCGTTGCACCTATTTTTTATAGAGTAGTTTCTTACTGCAGCTCTAAATTCTACCACTGAACAAAATTTCATACGAGTAATGAGTTGTGGATTTTTCATATCCTTTTCAGTAATGAAATCTGGATACCGCATTCTTTCACCATCTTCAGAATTGACACTTAAAAGTCTGTCAGAATCACAATATTCATCTTCATTTGAATACATAATATCACTGCCTCCAACATTGCTCGGAAATGTTTCTTCCCTCGCAACTTCATGTACATATTTTATAAACAAATTATCATCACCATCTTCAACTTCATAATCTGGATCATGAAAAGTTTCAGCAATTGATGCAGTTTTATCATGGTTTGCTGCGCCTGAAATTAGGGGAAAAAAAAGATTCATCTTTCTAAACAATAACTAATATTATTCAATAATCAACCAAAATATTTTAGGTGGAACAAAAAAAGAACTTCTGGGCAGAAAAGTTACCGTCTTCAAGGTTATATTCTGAGTCATCCAAAGTTTCGTCATTACTTTCATATTAGTCATGAGCTACTTCGAATGGATCTAACAAAAAAGATTAAAAATGATATTAAGGAGATTTCTTGAACTTATAAAGATTTCACCATACCCAAAAGGAGACAAAATTAGAACAATAAACAATAAGTATAAAGATTCGATAAAATCACCAACCATATGGTCCCCCATTGTCGGTCATTTTTCGATCCCAGAAGAAAAAGGGTAAGAAAAATATGTTGGTGTGTTCCTCTCCTCATTCTCTTTGCGAATGGATGTTGGTGAAAAGGATTTTATGATAGGGTTGAAAGTAGAGGGAAAATGACGTGGAGAGAGAAATTTGGGGGGAAATGTAGATGAGTGATTAAGACTTGTTTGGCCCAAAAGAAATTACCCTCATTTACTTATTTGGATATAGCTCGATATATCAAATTAACATGTCAGCAAAACAGTTAGTTCACGTAAGATTTCCCGTTAAATTAATGACGGTTCATTAACCGGGTGGCTTGACTGAAATGTTAAATAAAGTTGAGTGGTTATAGTGAAACAAAATTAAATTAAGTGGTCATTGGGACACTAATTATAAAGTACATTGGCCATTAGTGTATTTATCCCTATTTAAAGCTCAATAGACATACCTCTATAATTATTCTTTTGGTACAACTAGTTGGATGCCCATGTAATGCACGGGCTTGTGTTCTTTTTAAGGTAATGTTAGTGTGAATGGTTATTTTATATGCTAAAATATTTTGGGAATCCTCGAAGAATTATTCAAAGTGGTTTAACAGAATTGTTGTATATCATTGCGGTCATTGGACAAGTAGTGCTTGTTAGCACATTAGTGTATATACATTTTGGAATATAAAAAAAAAGGCATCAAAATATTCTAAGTAACCTTACTATGTCCAAAACATTAATAGCTTATTTACTTTAGAGCTAAGACCATGGTTGAGAGAACTTTTTACTTTCAATTTTATCAATAGTATGACCGTTGCAATGCAAGGTTTGTACCCATTTTTCAAAATTCTGACACAGTCCATTGCAAAAAATAAATTGTAAGATTCTCTCTTCCTCATTTACGTTTTAACCCTCAATTCTCAACCACTCAAATGTTAGAAAATTCATTTCCACTTACACTCTTCCCTTTACCATTGTATCAAAAGTGACATTCCTCTCTCCCTTCCATTTCCGACTTCTCCTCATTCACCATCCTGCTTGAAAATTCATTTCCACTTTGCTCTTTCCTTTAAAATAACCCATGT
This sequence comes from Fraxinus quadrangulata, assembly GCA_903798255.1. Taxonomy (NCBI): domain Eukaryota; kingdom Viridiplantae; phylum Streptophyta; class Magnoliopsida; order Lamiales; family Oleaceae; genus Fraxinus; species Fraxinus quadrangulata. The sequence goes on from CAIGRB010099725.1 coordinate 5,704, forward strand.
GTATCCAACTCATTATACGTGTGTCTCTCTCTTTCTCTCACTACAATTTTATTGTTCACGATGTCTCTTTCTTCCCTTCGTCCAAATCGTCGGTGACCCTCGATCCAAGTTGCGTTGACAATGACGATGAGCCCCATCCGATTAAAAGTCCTTGAATATATACCAATGTTGTGTTGTCTTCCTCTCACTACCGTTCCCAAACATTGATTGTGGCTCTCTCCATTTCCTCCATCCAAATCGTCGGTGAGCCTCGATTGCGGTGAAGACGGTGACGAGCCCCATTAGGTGAAAAGTGCTCCAACATTTGTTAAATATTTAGTTTTAAATTTTACTATTCATTCTATTTTTGCATAAGATGGCTGCATATTTATGCTATGTTGACTGCTTTAAATTTTTTAATTTTTCCTAAATTTTATAATGGTTATTCATCCATTATATGAAGTTTGGGAAATTAATGCAAATTGTTGAGTGAAAAACAACAATGAATGAAAATTGAAATTTGTAGAAAAAAACATATTTTGGTTTCGTAGAAATTGGAATTGTGAATTGGAGTTGTGCAAGAATTCGATTTTTCGTTTCTTTATTCAAAATAGTGTTGTAACCCAAATGGAATTTCTGCTAGGAGTTACTATGTTACGTAATCGGATTATACTTCATGATTCTCATTCTTCTTTCACTGGTTAGAGATCTTTAACTTCACCCAATACGCCGCACCCCGCAATCGGGGATTTTCATTTGAAGTCTACCCCTGCCATTGACAGTTTGTTGTAGCCATCAATTATGATTTGCTCGTACTCATGGATCTATTTCACTCTTATGTGAGTACGCTAAAGTGTTACATTTCATATAAACCTTGTCGTCCATCGTGTTTGTAAGTTCGAAGTCATTTTACTTCTGCATTTTCTCCAGTCAACGGCAGGATGAGATCTCTATTTTTGCTAATGTTCATGTCCGATGCAAGTTGATTATCAGCTGCATGTGGGCTCATCCATACCCACAAATTTCAACATCGACGATGGCTTCCCAAAAAATGCACGATTGACGGTACTAAAGGTGTTCATTGCCTCCAACGAAATTGCCATTGTAGACGAACATCGACAGGGCCGGTGCTTCACCAAACACGGGTGTGAACGAGTTATAGTTTTGTTCAACACCACATCCAGGCACAAATGGAGTTAGCAGCTGTGGCGAAACAAATGAGACTCCATGAGGTGAGACCACCAATGGGTAAGGAAGTTGCTTAATTACACTGGGGTTGAGTTCAATTCAACAACCGAATACATTTGCATAGATGAGGAATGGTGGTGTCGGCAAATAAAGGTTTATCTCTCCTTCTATCACTTGTAATCTATTTGTCATGGTACTTATTTATCTCAAATATGGACGTAGGAAAACAAAACTACAAGGACAAAGACGTAAATGACATCTACATTCGATATCGTCAGTTGTCAGAGACACGTTTGACAGTGAAATATATGCAGCCACACCGACAAACCTATGTAGAACAGGTTCGACTTGTTTGAACACAGCAGTATGGAGGACTTTCGAGATGCAATCCCTATATATGACAAGACTTGTGGCTCAAGCGATGAGGCATAAGGCGCAAAAGGTAAATCGAGCATGTCCATTTCTGGCACGCAAAGCGAGGAAAAACGTAAAACCGGATCGGTAAGCACAAGCAAAAGAAAAAGAAATTAAAAATTTAAGAATTTTCGTACTTTGTAGACCGTGCTAGCAGCGCCGCCGAGATTGTGTCCATAAAGATAAATGATATCATCCGTCCGACTAAGAACGACATAAAAGTATGTCTTGAAGAGCTGTTAGTGACTGGCCGACTAAAGTGAAAAATTGAGATGTTTCACTACGCGTGCATGCTTATATCATATAAGAATACCAAGGACATACTCGAAGTTATGATAGATGCTGATGAGAAGATGGATTGGCTTGAGTGAGTTTTCGCTACCACAAAAAGGGTCAGAAGAAGTGAATCCGTAGGTTGTCTGTTCAATTTCATTTCTTATATGTATTTGCTTTGTTTCAGTCTCTTCCATGTACCCGTACAATGGATTACTTTCAATTCCATAAAATGGTTTGCGCTTAGTTATTTGTTTAACATATTGTTCAATCTTTGGGGTTTGTCATCTATATTAACATGTTACATATATAACTTATTGAAGTGCAGTGGGACCCTCATGCCCATGAGAAATGTTCAGCATAATTTTGGCAGACTTTCCTATGACAAGACTGTAATAGAGTTATTGTGAAATTGGTGTACCTTTATTTACTTTAATAAGTGCAGTGTCAGTTTGACTTGAACAGGCCATCCACCGGATTTCTTCATTAAATGTTAGTTGAGTTCCAACATTTGTTCATACATATACTACAAGGGTAGTCCCCTTAAATAGAGTTCTTGCTCTCTGGAATTGTATTAGTGTCGTGTGCATTTCTTTTTTTAGCAAAAAATATTGAAACGGAGGACTTCGACTTCGATGCCGTCTAATCTCGGAGTCGGATTCTGAGTATAAAGTCGAAGAGGAAGACTACTTGATAGAGTTAGCAGTGGATAAAATGGAGTGGCTACGATATTGTAGACTAGCCGAATGTGATATGAGGAACTACTATCACGCACAACGTCGACATATTCATAGATATCCTTTTACTCGGAATGGTCATATGTTTATGTTGGAGGCAATGCAAGGAACTGGGGAACTCTGCTACCAAGAGTTCCGAATATACCCTGCAATGTTGAGACATTTTGCACATATTCTTCGTGATGATTACGAACTAAGGAGTAGTCAGCACGTGGACGTGTACGAAAAGGTCGATATGTTTTTGTTCATATTAGCCCATAGAAAGGGGTATAGACAGGTCCAGACATTATTTAATCATTCGTTACAAATGGTATGCTACTACTTCAAATAAATGTTACGAGCAGTCGTTGCACTTTCAGCAAATACAATCAAATCGCACTCGAACTACAACGCAGTACTAGGAAGCATCCATTATTGAATAATTGTATTGGTATGATTGACAGAACGCACGTTAGAGTTGTGCTGCCTCGCCACTAACGAGACAACTTCATTGGCCGAAAAGATATTCCAACATAGAACGTATTTGCAGCATGCGATTTCAATTTACGTTTCACGTTCGTGCTTGCAAACATTACTAGAAATGCACACGATGCACGAATTCTTAATCGTGCGATCTACACTTCGGACATTCATTTTCCCTTACCCGCTTCAGGGAAGTATTATCTAGTTGACTCTGGTTTCACACATCGACCTGGATACATGACATCGTATAAAGGGTCAGATATACTGTATCATTTCAGAAATTTCGAGACGAAGCAACTGGACATGTTCGAAGATTTTGGAATGCTCAGGAGCGGTTCAACTTCAGGCACTCGTCATGCATAAATGTAATTGAAAAAGCATTTAGTGTATGGAAACAAAAATGGCAAATACTCGATCGTATGCTGAGCTACTCATTTCAAACACAAGTAACAATTGTTGTAGCAACAATGGGTATACACAACTTTTTTAGATAGGCTAGAGTCATTGGCGAGGCATTTACGAGAGTTGAGACAGAAAAAAAAGGAGCTACCTAATGAAGATGACGAAATCGCAGCCGAAATGAATGCGACTGAAATGCCGCGCAGCGAATGGGACCAACTTCGCGATTATATGGCCCAACAGCAATGAGTTTTTTGTAGGTGTAAAACCTGCATATTGACGTTATTGGCACGTAATTTGGTTAGAGATAGTGTGAATCCCTTTCCGTAGCTAATTCCATAAGATGTTTTATCGCTCGAAGAAAATTTTGCATTTCCAAAATTTTTATTATGAAGGAACCAGGAATTTTAGAAAATTGGGGATCTTAAAAATGAAAAAAAAAATATGCATCCAATTTTTTTTTTGCCAAGGCTTCAACTGTATTACTTTAATATTGCAACGATAGTGAATTATACAATATCACACAAAATACGTGTTGACACATACATGATTCCTAAAAAATGGTTCATTGTAATACACTCATTTGTCAAATTAGTAGGCTTTGAAATGTCAAAGTGAAAGACAAAAAGTGAACCATTTATTCTTGCTGGAAAATTTTTCCCACTTCACTGTTGTCCATAAATGTTGTACCCATTTTCACGTGAAGAAGTCAAAAGTGGCTTGGCAATTACTCACCCACGACAGCCTTCCTTTTATTGTCAATCGGTAAGGGTAATTTTGTCAAGTGGTTGGTATAATTGAAAAGGCAGGGTCCATCAAAATCATGCTGCAATCTGGGTCCTGTCTAAGAAATTTGAATTGAGGAATGAGTAATTGTGCAACTGACAAATTTCTTCTAAAAATGACAATAAAATTTCTTCCAAACAGGCTCTAAGTAAAACAAAGGGCAAAGATCATCCTTATGGTTATCGAGCAAAGATGAAGAAAGGTACATATTTGTGCTCATCCCGAGCCGTCTTCCTGCTTCCTTAGCAATTGCCAATTGGCACCTGCAAGTATTTCCAATAATGAATTACTAACATGGTTGAATGACATGCATTCATGGTAATATTCTTTAAAGAAAAGAATGACACACTACAGAGCGTAGCAAATTTGCTTTCTGCCCAAGCTTTGATAATTTATTACCTGTGATTTACACATGCACATTGAATCTTCTGTAACATGTTCACATATAAAGTGAAATTTATACTGGTTAGGTCGGCCCTTAGACATGTCATTACATTTCTTTATCTCTTCCAAGTTATATTTGTATTAGTCAAATATACATCAACAATATGCAAATTCTTGGCCTAAAGAGCACATCATATATTCATTAAGCAGCTATGGCATAGACATGTTATCATTTTGACATTCACACCAATCAAGGGCTTTCCTAATTCTTTCAGCACTGTTATGATAAGTGTCAAAAAGTGAAGACGGCCAACAAGTTCGCATGGGCCACCAGATCGTCTTTAGTGCCAAAGTACTTCCTAAAAGAGAAAAAGCTCAGTAATTCATAATTATCACTAAGGGAGATAAGGACTGAACGATAAAATTTTAAATGTTCTGCTATCGGTGCGCCAGTGCAAGGGAACGAAGCCCACGTTCCGCAAATTTCTCAATTATGGAATGTACCCTTTTTTCAATTTCTGATTTGTTATATGAGATGAAAAATCAATGGAGAATCATATTAAGAAAGTCAGTTATACTGAATTAAAATATCCTCACAGAGAAAATGTCAAGACTTGTTAAATATACTACCTACCTACTCTAGTGCGCCTTNAAATCAATGGAGAATCATATTAAGAAAGTCAGTTATACTGAATTAAAATATCCTCACAGAGAAAATGTCAAGACTTGTTAAATATAGTGCCTACCTACTCTAGTGCGCCTTGGCTCACGCAATGAGTTTTACCAGATGTATCTATGTATGTTAGAGCAATCCTTTTGTCTATTGGATTGAATGGGAGGAAGTGAACTTCTGTGATTCGAGCACGTGCTCTCTAGAAAATAGTTGAATGAAAAGCAAATTGATCAGTAATTATAAAGTTGAATGAAAGTATTTACCAACTTCCAAAATTAATTAAATAATATTGTTAGGTTTTTTGTGTTGGTGATTCTGTAGACAAAAGAATTGATTTGTAACGTGTTGTAAAATTTAATGACCTAGGGTACAATTTGTATAAATTGGGTTATAAAGCCTAGGGTTCAAGTATGAAAAGAGGAGAAACACGGCGCCGCATTATCGTTGGCCTATCGCCTGGACACGACTCGAGCGATCAAAACAGAATGGCTATCGCTCACTTATCGCCCGGCTCTCGCTCGATCGAGAGGTAATCGCTCGCCTGTCGTCGAGGTTTCGCTCGAGCAACAGGTTGTTTCAAAAAACCATAATTCGTGATTTTAAACAGATTTTTCCGGCTCATTCAACCTAATTCACCCCTCATATAAATACCCAAGTTATTAGATGAATTTTGGTGTGGTTGTTCATTATATTATTTCTTTCTATCATTCCTTGAAAATCCAATATATTCATACATTGATTCTATTCTTTTGATTCTTGAGATCATACAACCACATGTTGGGGAAAAACATCAATTTCTTAAACTAAAACACCACCTACTTTTTATTCGTCATAAGAAGGTATTTTCTCAGTTGGACTTCAGAAGTTTCTGGAGGTTGAGAGAGGTTGGACTATAAGTGCAGGAAGAAAACTAGGAATATGTGATTCCTATGTATCTATTTCGAAGAGACGTGTGCAGAAGAACGTAAGACTGTTACAGCAAATCTTAGTAGAAGATTGTGAGTCTGTAAGTACAGCAAAACTTAGAAGCTACAGGAGGTAGATTGGGAGATCTAGTAGGTTGGTTAGACAGTATCTACGGTAGTAAATAGCAAGGCTGGAATGAGCAGCTGATCTTGGAGTTGTAGGATTTATAACAGCTAGTGGAACTAGTTTGGAATTGAACTGTAACCCACATTATCTATAGTGGAGGTAACTGGCTTGGTCCCGGAGTTTTTACCCAGTTGGGTTTCTCCGTCATCATATCGGTGTTCATTANTAACCCACATTATCTATAGTTGGGTTTCTCCGTCATCATATCGATGTTCATTGTTTTTCATATTACAACTGCGGTATTCAAACTTAGGACTAAAATTGAATTGTATGCTTAATCATCTAGAAACTATTAAAAAGTGACTTGTTGCTTTTAATAGATTAATTCCACACGTAAGGTCGAACTTGTTAGTTAACTACGCGTTTTTTTAAAAATTAGTATCAGAGCCTTATTTCGATTCCGTCCCGCCATACTTTGATGACACTAATTATGCATATATTTATTTTTATTGTGTTTGCCATTTTTTTTACTTGGTGCATTCATGCTTTAAAATAAAAAAAAAAAATTGAAAATCGAAAAATAAAAAATGAGAGAAATTTTTTATAACATATATGACATTCTTAAACTTGCATATTGTGATCATGTATGAACATAATTGATAAGCTATGGCATATTCTCCATTACTTGCTTGGGTTGATACGGAGTAATTAGTATATGTATCTTCATGTACCATCTGCACTGCACACTATCATATTGTAATAGGACTTAACCGCGTCTGTGAGATTTGGGATGGCAGTTATATGTTAGTAAGCTGACTTTGAACATGAATGGATCATATTTATTAGACATAACCTCAAGGTTATCCCCGACAATAAAAAGCTCAATATCTTTTTTTTTTTCGAAACCTATTTGACTCGAGCAATTAAGCCTGCGAGGGTTTTCATAACCTGGTGCCTATGGTCAACTGATTTGGGTTAACCGGCCTAAAACTCGCTACATGGGTCATTTTAGTCGGTTAATGGAAAAGAATCTGCATTTAAAATGTGAAAAATTATTATGAGCTTAAAATATTGAAATGTGTGAAAATAAAATATGCTCAAAGTCAGGGAGAAAAAAAATAAATGAACTTTTATTTAAATATCCTAATGCCCAGTAATGGTTTGGCTTTCATAAGTAGATGAAGATACTTATTCGTAATGATGTTTAGCATGTCATTTCTAACAAAATTAAGGTTTGTGACAAAAAATGTGTACTGTATAATTTACTCAATGTTAACTTGAACTGAGTATGTGGTAATATTTACTGTACATTGATTATACTTATGCATGCTAACAACTGTATTTTTGAATAATTATATGTTAATGTTACAAGTCTTTTTCCCTTCGTTATTTGTGACAAAAATGAGGAGAGAGAACATACAAACAAAGGAGGAGCATTGAATAAAAAATTGAGATTTTCATTTTTGCATTTTATGTCTAGGGGTCATTAAGGAAAGACATAGATACATTTTGCCTACTACATATAAACATTGAGAGTTCGCAGTAAGGGAGAGAATGTGTATTGCATATCATATG
>CAIGRB010099741.1:0-18013 GCA_903798255.1 Fraxinus quadrangulata
ATGGCCAGTAGTTTCTGCAATGACAAAATATCTACCAACACCTCCGATTAGTACTGTAGTTTCGGAGTCTGCTTTTAGTGGAAGGAAGAGGATTCTTTCCGAGGTCAGGAGCTAAAAGAAGATATTTTGAAAGTATTACTGTGCCGAAGGACCGAGAAGACATTCATTATCGACTGCAAGATAAATATGTCGAAATTACATGTGATCAAGTAAGTAATATTTAATTTAATCATATTTATCAGAAAATTTTATTTTAATACCTTTATAATTTTTTAAAAAAATTGTATACGTAACAAGTTGTTCGTATACAATTTTTAACGCCGCATACTCGAAATTGAAGTAACCGGTCTCAAACCCGGATAAATGAGGAGGGTTTTAACTTTTATAATTTATTTAATTTACAACACATATAAAATGTCCAAATTTTAAATTCCCAAAAAAAAACCCTAGTCGGCTCGGGCTCGGCTCGGGCCAAAGCTAGGGCCGAGCCTTTTTTTCATCGACCGGGCTTTGCTCGGCTAGGGCCGAAAAAAGCTCGGCCCAAAAAAGAGCCCGAGCNAATTGAAGTAACCGGTCTCAAACCCGGATAAATGAGGAGGGTTTATCTTTATATTATTATTAGTTTAAAAAATAAATATATTTTGAAAAATGTATATTTAAAAAAAATGTTTATATATATATATATATATAAACATTTCGTGACAAAATTCGACGAGAGCTCGGCTCATAACTCTCACAACTATTGACACCTCTTTCACCAAAATTTCCATTTAAGGGCCTCCAAACTCATCGCCTACTATCAAATTCGTCATTGATAAAAATATTTAAACCCTAATTGGGCCTTAATAGAGATCGATGATCTAATTGTTGAATTATTGAACTCAAGTTCGATTTCCTACTTATATATCCCTCGGATTGACGACCATGTCAATTGAATGATTAATGGATTCCGTCTTGCAAGCATATGTTCCAAAATTGTTTTGACCACAATTTCAAAATGCTGAGATCGATCTTCCAAACAAGATCTCACACATTGACACTTTTAAGAATTTGAACTAGCAATTAATGATACTTATCCACTCAGAATTTTGATCACTTGTTTGATGATTACCTGAGTTTTATTCCTAGAGTTCATGAATAAATCATCTACAAGGTCTAATTCAATGTATTCTAACACACATCATTGTTCTTATTTCTTGGGTCTAAACAAATTCAAACGAGAACATTGCAATCTTATCGAGATAAAATGTCCAACTTTATCTGGCGATTGTGAACAATAAATTTTTTATCACGTTGCAATTATATATAACCATACCATACTCGACAAATAAGATTTGATCACATTACCAATTATATATCATCATACTCAACCAATCAAGTATATATTTAGTAACATCTCTTGCGATAATGGAAACTTAAGTTATTTACTCAAATTAAATACGAGAATAAATGACGTGATTAAATTATTGTTTATAATGTAGTTACATAAAAATTAAAAAAAATAAAAATTATTCTAAGAGCGTCAAACTAACATAGAGTTATGGTTCCAACTATTCAGCAAAGTTTCAAATAGTGGCATGATACATTAAAATCTAAACTGTCAAAGAATAATGTCTACATCGTATCAAGGTCGAATTTATATTTTTAATAATTTCACATTTTATAGTTTTTATACATATATAGACCAATTTCTTTCCAATCAAATAGAACGGTCTGTGCTGTTTGGACAACACTGCTATTAAGTAAGTGTGCTGGGTCCCCACCTTCTCAGCTCTTAAGAAATTTTGGTAATGTTGTCAAGAGAAGCAAATAGAGCCAAAGAAACCATAAAAGTAAAATCTCATATGAATATATGCTGGGTTGTGTGCCCCTAAAAGTGCAAATACATTTGACTTTTTAGCTGTTGATTAGTACTACTACTATGTTTATTGTTAAAATATATGTTACTCTTTGTTACTTATTTGAGAATAAATAAGCAGGGTGTTTGTTTGATGCAACATGGTATGATACGATTTGAATTTTGATCAAAAACATTCAGTCACGATCGATGTTTTAGACGAGAGTTGGCACCTTGTATCCATTTAGATCGTGGTTAGGTATAACTAAGGAGGAACGAGGGTGCCCTGTCCTTGCCCTAATCCCCATTTAAGGCAAATCACTGTGGGGGTTGAGTTTTTTGAGTCAAATTGTCATCTCCAGTTGTAGAATTAGCTGTTCTACCATTTGGAGGTGGACAAGTCCAAATTGCGGAATGGTGTTTTCTGAGTAGTGCACATGAAGTACATTGAATTTTAAGACTGCATATAGAACTTGAACATATTGTATGATCATGCAAAAAGTTAAATTTCCGTAGAAATTTCCTAATACTAAACTTGATACTTGACATTATTCGTAAGCTCGAATGTTCTTTGATGTACCAAAGAATGAGATCGATTGATGAGGTCAAGTTTCTTCATATGTTCATAATCCGAGAGTAAGCAGAGTAATTGGCATTTTTTCTAGTTGGGAAATAATCACCCTAAATAAGGTTTAAAGCAGTCATCTTAAATATTTCCAGTGAATCAAAAATCTCAACTCGTCGATATAAATTGACTAAATCATGTATGTGATTGGTTCAAAAAATTGTTGAATAAACTGAGAACTTGAAGAAAATTAGGAGGCCAAAATAGTCATTTATCCCGTTTAAAATTATCGGACATCGCACAAGGGTAAGACATTGCTGTGGTAGGTTAGTAGATGTAATTAGAAAATAATGTAACTTCTGTAATTTATATAATTCAAGAGTACAATCACGAGCTTCTAATGGAACAGGTGGAGATTAATAATCAGATGCATCAGTCCGTCGAAGAATAGATGTTGCCCAATTATTGGAGCTTGGTAGCTCCTTAAAAGATTTGGCCTTAATTGCATATACAATGGAATGTTAGAGACGCCACATTCAAATAAGGGCAAACTAACAATCCTAAACCTAAGAGGATAAATAGACTTGCTTGGCTACATTTTTCTTAATTATTTGCATAGCTTTAGAAGAGTAGTCACACAGACTGACGATGTGAATGGTCAAATAGATGAATCGTTATTGATGTCTGTCTTTTCTAATTCTGTTTTTTATGGAAAATATTATGAGTACATAGCAAGTGACATAATACTTCACATAAGGGTCACATGGATGCCCCATATTGGAGGCAATAGGGGGCCTCCATGTGACCCTTATGTCAAGCATTATAGGAATTTCTCTTTTTTCATCAATCACCTTGAAGTAAATCGATGTGTAGGGAGAATGGGGGTGATGTCCAGGCAGTCAAAGGCATATAAGAGATTTTCAATGCAATCATTGATTGCTTAAAATATTACGTTTCTTAAGTAAAATAAATGGTGTTTAAAAGTTATTTTCCAATTTAAGCTGATAGGGACTAGTCTAGCTAGCGTGACGAAAGAAATAGACAATGTCTACAATTTGTCTTTTCTTTTCGAAATTTAAATTTCTCATTCAAATTTAGACATAATTTTATTTTTATTTTAAGAAAATAAAAGACACCTAAATAACAATGCATAGAATGCATAGGAGACCAATTTTTAATTTGAATGTCTATTTATTTGACATCAATGAGATATAAATTGACTAAATCATGTATGTGATTGGTTCAAAAAATTGTTGAATAAACTGAGAACTTGAAGAAAATTAGGAGGCCAAAATAGTCATTTATCCCGTTTAAAATTATTAGACATTGCACAAGGGTAACATTGTTGTGGTAGGTTAGTAGATGTAATTAGAAAATAACGTAACTTCTGTAATTTTATATAATTCAAGTATACAATCGCGAGCTTCTAATGGAACAGGTGGATATTAATAATTGGATGCATCAGTCCGTCGAAGAATAGATGTTGCCCAATTATTGGGGCTTGGTAGCTCCTTAAAAGATTTGGCCTTAATTGCATATACAATGGAATGTTAGAGACACCACATTCAAACAAGGGCAAACTAACAATCCTAAACCTAAGAGGATAAAGAGACTTGCTTGGCTACATTTTTCTTAATTATTTGCATAGCTTTAGAAGAGTAGTCACACCGATTGATGATGTGAATGGTCAAATAGATGAATTGTTATAGATGTCTGTCTCTTCTAACTCTTTTTTTCATAAAAAATGTTATGAGTACATAGCAAGTGACATAATGCTCCACATAAGGGCTATATGGAGGCCCCCTATTGCCCCTTCAATAGGGAGCCTTCATGTGGCCCTCATGTCAAGCATTATGGAAAATGTTATGTACCAATAGCATTTCCTATTTTTCATCAATCACCTTGAAGTAAATCGATGTGTAGGGAGGATGGGGGTGATGCCCAGGCAGTCAAAGGCATATAAGAGATTTTCAATGCAATCATTGATTGCTTAAAATATTATGTTTCTTAAGTAAAATAAATGGTGTTTAAAAATTATTTTCCAATTTAAGCGGATAGGGACTAGTCTAGCTAGCGTGACGAAAGAAATAGACAATGTCTACAATTTGTCTTTCTTTTCGAAATTTAAATTTCTCATTCAAATTTAGACATAATTTTATTTTTATTTTAAGAAAATAAAAGACACCTAAATAACAGTGCATAGAATGCATAGGAGACCAATTTTTAATTTGAATGTCTATTTATTTGACATCAATGTCAAGTAGATCGAGAGTTTTTCAATTTTCGTGCTATCATAATAGCAATGTATAGATTGTATTGGAGATACTCTAAGATTGGCACGAGCGTGTGCAATAGAGTGGAAAAAATTCACATCTTCTTGTCTTAAATTCCTCCTATCAATGAGTTTTGGAGTCTGAGTTATTGGCTCCGGTATCCACTTATCGGCTTAGTAAACTTTTTGAAAAATTCCATAAAATACTTGAAGGTTGAAAGCATGTGGAATTCAAAAACAGAGAAAGATCGTGTGCAAAAACGACACTAGCCTGATTCCATTCGCAGAGGATAGTAGAATATTTTGTTTTTATGAGATCTAATGAACTATTTTATGAAACTTAAAATAATAATAATAATCTTATGTGTGGAAGTTGAATTATCTCGATTTTTAGATACAAATAAAGTATTTATATTTTTGTGTTGTCTCTAGCACCTGCCTAGATTATAGTTGGTCTTTATTGAGGCATATACTATTATATCACAGTTAATCAAGACTTAGGCACAATTAGGTTTTACAAAAAAGCTTGTCCAAGTTCGAAGATTTTTCTTATCAGAATAGTTTTATAGGATCAAAAAAATTCTTCTTAGTATAAAATAAGTAGTTAATTGATTAACAAATTAAATAAGGATAACGTTGACCTTCTAGCGCGATCCATAAAGGAAAGCGTATTATGGACATATTTGGTCGCGAACCAATCCCGTATCCAGGCTAGCTTCAAGTTGTCATTAAGGAGCACATGGGTAAATAAATAAAACATGACCCTTAGCTGAAATCAGTTATCAGATTACCAATAACGAGAAGTCACAGGCATAAAGCAAAAGTTACCAAGCTACCCCAACGCTTGGAGGGAAATCCATAAATACCTCTCGCTTTGAAGAAAGCGTGCAATTAAAATATCACCCTCTCAAATAACTATTTCTCCACTTATTATAGTTTAAGCATCTAGACAAACAAATTTAGGAGGAGAAATTCACAGTTAGTTGAGAGGATTTGTTGATTGTATTAACATTGATCTTTGATTATAATTGTTTATCAATAAAATCATTTGATCCAATTTTTACCGTCAACAAATTGGAGCTTTCTGTGTGAAGTTGAGCAAAGTAAACCACGAAATTTGATCGCAAAAAGCCTGAATTTCAAATTTCTTGGGAATTTGAAATCATGAATCCAATTGAAGAGAAACTAGAAGTAAAGGCGTCGGAAGTCGAGGTTGAAGAATGTAGCGACTGTCTACCAGATAGTGATGTCAATTCTAAGCAATAAAGAGAAGAAATGCTGGTGAAAGCGCAAACTGATATTTCTCATGCACAGCTCTGCCACTTGCGGAAGAAAATGTCCAAGGCGAAAACTATTTAGCAAATGTCACGATTTGTTATATGTGGTTGTGATCTGTATGTATTGTGGTGTGTGCGTCGATGTTGCTGGTTCTGGTCTGATGGGTGATAGATGGTCGTGCATCGTTGGTTGTGCAATTGTGGTGGTCGTGTGTTGGGATGGAGGAGATGAGTGAAGATTTGTCACTAGTTAATTGGGTAATTGTAATTGGTGATCGATTAATAAGTTGTGATAGATTTATTTGTAGATTGTGACAGAAAAAGAAGTTGTGACCAATTAATTTCATGATTTGTAATCGATAAATAAGTTGTAATCAATTAATTTGTTAACTTGATCAAGAAATAACTCGTGATCAATTAATTTGATAATTTATGACCGTGAAATAAGTTGACTTACAAAAATTTTTATTTGTGACTGAGAAATAATACGTGACCTATTAATTTGATAGTTTGTGATCGATAAATAAATTGCGACCTATAAAATTTGTGATTTATAATAATAAAAAAAAGCATTACCTATTAATTTGATAATTTGTGACTGATAAATAAATTGCGACGTATAAAATTTGGGACTTATGATTGAGGAATAACACATGATCAATTAATTTAAATTTTTTTTTATCAATATATAAGTTGTGATCTATGAAATTTGTGATTGTGACATTTTCTGATTGTGATTAGTAAGTAATTGTGACCATAATTTGTATAGAATTGTGACATTAATATATTTAATTAATAAAAAAATTAATTTATCTATTTTAATTAAAAAAATTAATTATAACCTAATTTTGGAAGTTTTAAAAAATGTTTGTAAATTTTAAAATGAGGAAATTAGGCTCAGCACTTTAAAAATAAAAATAAATTAGATTAATATGCTTAACAAAACCCCTTCTCATTTTTTCGTCATCACTCCATATTCAGATTCAATCACCAAAAGTTACACACAATTTCACCATAACAGCAGTACGATGGACGGTAAGGACATTTAAGAGCCCAATATTGAAAACAAAGACAACGAGGTAGAGAAGGGATTAGAAAAGTCAAAGTCAAATATTCGGCAGTCAACACCGGAGAAGCCGTTGTCGGGGAACTTTTGTGATAGCGGATGGTGTGCGTGGGATGCCTATTACAAAAAGCTCGATAAATACAACAGGCTTTACAATTCTGGTTCACTTTGTTCTACTTGCATTTTTGTGCAATTCGTCGACTATTTCCTTACACAATTGATGTTTCTATTATGCCTTGATTCACAAGGCCCCAAATATCCTACGTGGCGAGAAAGGTAGGGCCCCACACCGCACCAAAATATATTAACACGAGGCTGATCCAACCAAACCCCTTCCTATGGCCAAACCAATATACTTGTCGACCCCACCAAATTGCACTGACCCAATGGGAAAGAGTCGGTCCGTAAGTAGAGGCGAGGCCACAGAAGGAGTTCAACACAAGATCTCTCAGGTAATCTTTTGATATGTGATTGATGTGACAATTCAATGTCACCGTCGCCACTGACAGCCTATCCGATGAAGTTCAAAGTCACAAGCTAGGCATTATGGATACTAAAGTGGTACTAATATTTAAGGTTTATGATTGATTGATATCTAAGATTAGAGGCATCAGCCGCATGGATGAGGCCATGTGTCTTTTCATCCGACGACCCTCATTCATTTTTTTTGATATAAAAGCTCATATTTAGTGTCATTGGGAGATGCTGCAAGTTTAGACTCTCAAGTTATAACTTTTTCATATAATGGTTTTATTCATTACTCCCCAGAACTGGCCCTCTTTTTATATTGGAGGCTAATACTTAAAACTCTCCCACACTCGTATATTTACTTCTCCAACTGATTTAACCGTTGGAATGTGCATAGTCAACTCCACTCCCACTAGAGGAAACTACGTGTGAGTAACAGTTTGTCCAAATGTGCAAGAATTGGGCTTGTGTAGACGTGAGAGGCCTTAAAATCTGTATTGGAAGTACAATTTTTGGGGTCAACAATTTCGATGATGGGTACTTGGACTTATGTTCATCTATGATATGTTTTTGGGCAAAAATAAAAAAAAAATGGAAATTTCAGAAGCTAGAAAAATTGTACAAGATGGCAAAAATTAGAAAAATAATAAAATTCATGAGCTAGAAAAATTGTACAAAAACTAAAAGTTAGCTAGATGTCGTTACACCTTTGCTTAGAGCTTCATATTCTCCTTGAGAATAGAGTCATAATTGGACAAATCAGACTCATAAGAGGATTTGAGTTGATTGATCGTAATCTTGTTTGTTCTTCGATCGGTGGTTCTGGAATCACACCGTCACCCGTCGAGGCTACAATCCCAAATTTCTAATTAAAAGGGGACACAAAGTGATGGTGTTTATACAATTTTTTGACCCTGACATTTCATGATTTCCATTAAAAAGTGACATAGCACGTTTTGCCACTTTTTAATTACAATGTCACATACAATTTAGTTTAATAGAACAATGCATCTTTCACTAATCTTTCAATTTGCTTAGAATAATTTTTTTAAATATTTATTTATTTTGTAGTGTGTTAAATGTGAATTAAGCTTTCATTATAGAGAAAGTGACATTGTACGCCACTTTTTAATATAGAAAAATGACACTTAATTGGTGAACGAGGAAAGGGAGGGACGGTGATTGTATCATTTTTTTTTATTGATTCCAACGTTTTAATTAGGGTTGTCACTTTTTTTAGTATTTATCATTTTTTAATAAAAGTCCTAAATTTAATAAAAAGGTGTCACTTAACTTTAAAAAGTGTGATCGTAAATTGACATTGTGTCACTTTTTTAATTAAAAAGTGACTTTACACTTAATTTTACACAGTATTTTTTACGTCTAAAATATTTTTAATATGATTTTTCAAAAGACCCATAATTTTAAAGGGTATTTCTGTAAGTTGTCCTTTTAAATTTGTGTCTTCTATCAACCTTAAATGTGTATTGTTCTCTCTTTAAATCCACCAATACATCCAATTCAACCCACAAAACCCAACAACATCCCAAATACAAGGCCCATCAAATATCCACTAAGCCAAGTCCATATCATCCTCAAACCATAACCCACCCACATTTTAACCCGAGCCCAGCTCAATATCCAAATTATATTGTTAAGAAGAAATCACAGCCCAACCCATATAAACAAAGTCCAAGTCCGTCTAGCCCATCACTCCACACATATCCAGCCCATTATTCCACACCGTCTTTCTACACATACCCATTGACTACACCTAGTAGCCCGCTGCTCACAAATTTCAAACACGAGCTCGCCAAATATACCCATATATATATATCCAACCCACCAATAATACTGTAAATTCAATATATACATAGTTTCTTTCTTTTTCAGTTTTATTTGGTGACTGAAAAAATAAAATTTTAAATTTAGTTCAAGAGTTACTATTCACAGGATTGTTCGTCCGATTATTTATTTATTTATTTATTTTGGCAGAATTTGCTGGCTGTCATTGTGCCGCCTGAAAATGATGATTTGGATCGTTTGGCTCTCGAGTTTATAAGGTACCAATTTTTCATTTTCAGAATATGTTTTTATTTCGGAATTTTGACTTGTCAATTTTAAATTAAGAAATAAAATATGCTTTTAATTTCTATAAAAAGTAAAATATAAAAATATTAATTAAAAATTTGATTTGTCTCGACGCACGCTCTCTTTAGTATCATGTACGATCCTATAACAACTCTTACACAGGCATCAAGCCCTAGATCGTTATCACAATAGTGTGCCTTTCCCTTTCCCTTATCAATACAATTATCACCGTCTAGAGACTATATTGATGACATTCATTATCCTTCTAGGCGAGATATCTTACAACTATAGGACTTTGATGGTTGGGTTGGTCTCGAATCATTTCTCCTAGTCGAAACCAGACTTTTGGCTCACGGTAATATATTGGTTTTTGCTAGTTTTGCTAGCAGTTATTGAAAATCATCTTTATATAATATTGATCGCTAGGTCAACGTCTTGTCATTTTGTGAGATGAGATGAAACAAATATTAAATAATAATTACGTCCTTGTATCTTATCCAACTAAATTGCTAGATCAACTCATTTAACACCATAGGCAAATTACATCCGCTATTAGTGAGTATCTAGCCCACTTAGAAGATCTATTGCTTAGTTATTATGAAACTCTCCACTCACAACATCTAAGTTTATCAATAGTTTGAATCCTGAAATCTTATCTATGACATCCCCACTAACAAACTCTTTCTTTTAGAGAGGTTTTTTAATTTTAAAATTGTCTCCTCAAAAGAGTTAGATGATAATTTTGATATCTTTAACAAATTAGTTCAAGACATTACAAATACAAAGGAATAAAGCAATTATACTCCTAAATTAGTTCGAGACATTGTTCAAGATTATCAAGGTAACAATTATAGGAAAAATAATAGATAAAATTTCTCGTTAGTTCATTTTTAGATTTCTGTTGAAAACTTTTATTCGTCTAGATTAGTATTTCAGACAATATCGATGAGGGTGAATAAAAAATTGATTTTTGAAGTTCGATTTTGTATATATGAAATTGATTCACCTTAGAGACATCAAGAAGATTAAACAAATAAAAATAGAATATCAAAACAATAACAATAACACGAGAATTTACACGGAAAACTGCCAAACGAGAAAAAAAAAATCGCATAAAAGACAGAATTTCACTATGTGAAAAATGATACAACCAACAAATATTGAACACATTTCAGTTTGGACAATTTTTTGTCCATAGGACGGTCAACTAAATGAAAAAGAAGAAGAAGAATGCATTACTGATGATCAAAGACTAAGCAATAGAGTTGGATGATTCCAATGGATTCAAAGTCATATTGTTTTTGAATTTTTGTAATGGATCATGAAGTCCAAGAAGTTAGATACTGTCTTTTTTTGTGGTAGTTTGGACATTGTTCCCTTGTTTCCTAGGTTTATATTTAACTTGCAGCAGGAGATTGATGTTTTGGGCTCCTTGGATGGTTTGAGACTTAATTTGAGTTGTAATATATAGTCAATTTGACTTGCTCATATTGGTGTTTTTATCGGTGTTATAAGAATTGATAGACCAATTCAACTAGAAAAATTGAGAATCGATAAATGTTGAAACGGCCACCTTATCTTTAAACATTACAATCATTATGTCTTTTTCTTTTCGTTCGTAGTGTCATAATTTTTCTTTTAATTTATACTAATTAAGAATCATCTTCCAAGGTTGTGATTATTATGAAAATCACTTAAAAGTAAACATTGTTTGAACCTAAATTCATTTCAATTTGTAAAATTAGAAAATTCATTTTCAATTTCTTGTATTCCCCAAAAACAATGAGGTAAGACTATATGTAACCAAAGCAAGTTGCAGAATGACGACGTCGTTTAACTAACCATACATTGAACTAGCCACCACTTGACAACTTCCAACCTCTTTCAAGTTGAAAATCATATTCTTGAGAAGGCACATGTCCATTTTGTAAACACGCAATTCAATTTGGTTGCAATTTTGTTTATTTGAAGAAAGGACCAAATTAAAGATGTAAACGAGTCATCTCATTGTTGGAGAAAACGTTAAAAACGAAAAAGAAATTTAGAAATTGGCTTATAGTATACGAGAATGATATGGTGATTTGACACAACATTGACAAGTGATTGTGAAGGTTAGTATGGGTGAATTAAGTCGTGAAATGGAATCGACGCAATTGATGGTCACGTCTATATTTTACCACCTACTTCAAGTTTCAAGAATATGACATATCGGCTTGTTGTGTTGGAAAAAGTTAGTCGTCTCTATTTATATACCCGTAAGTCCTTGAGTCGTTCGAATTATTGTTACTTGCCAAAACTTCTCTCTGTGTCGTAAATTGATTTTATTGTCACATAAAAATTGACTATTAAAATATCCTCAATTCCCGTTCTATTCCATTTGGAGCGAACGATGACGGACGAGACGTTTTGTTATCCCTACTCTCTTCATATAAAAAAATATATACTTGTGCACGTACAGGTAGCCTTGGGTTAAAAATAAATAAAAAATAAATGAGGAAGGCAACTGCCAAAAAAGAAGAATAAACATGTGCTTAGCAATAAGGTTTATGGGTGAATTTCAAGGACCACGCCCGGATTGAATCAAGGAGACAGGACCACTGACTAATTTGCACTACTATTAAGAGAATGTTTCTTGCATTGGTTACTCAACTAACTTAATTAATTATAATTAATTTATCTATTAAGATCTCTAAGAAAGCATAATTAATTAGCTTAACGAATAAATTATTGAAGTTAAACAGTCTAAAGTGGTCATCACTTTTCGGTCCTATGATCTGTGCTATAATTGCTTGATTCAAACTAGAATTTAATCTTTTTCTTCTTCGTTATACTGATATTTTGTAGCGGAAAGAGGACATAACTCTGAATTGCTTTCGATATTCGAAATATTCGTAATCTTCACGTCTACATATGTAATGGATTATATAAATATGTATGTCCTGTTTGACAACGATAGACGACCAAAGTATTCTTCATGCCAGACAAAAATACCAAGGCACACCTAGTAATAGTGTAATACTCTTTTCTAAAAATTGACATTTTGTTATAGGTGCTCCTCTGATCAATGAAAAACATGGCAGAAGAGGCTAATTAAGCAATCAAATTAAAGAAGCTGGTGGTGGAATAAATGTGTGACCCTTTTGAGTTCTTGCATTGTGGGTGTAATGATGACAATAATAATAATTAAAAGATGCAACCTATAAGTGAAAATCTGATCCCAGAAATAAGCAATTAATCAAAGCTTCATCATGATATGAATCTTGAAGTTTGAGGCAGTATAAGATTAATGATTTTCAAAGTTATATCATAATGAGTTGATGATTACTATGATTACAAAGATTAGATTTTGGGACAAATATATGGTTAATTAACATCAGAACTTGATATCTAGATCATGAAGGAAAAAAAAAAATCGGAAATCTCAACTTTTTGATTGGTGGTTTGGATTAGGGTTTTGCAGAGAGAACTGATTGTGCATTGCAAATGGAGGGTTGAATGTGTAGAAAGCAGGATTAGTAACTGTAGAGAAATTGACAGTAGTGTCAATATTCTGGCCTAATGCTTCAAGTGCTTTAACTTGTGATCTTAGGAACTTGAGATAATTTGCAGCTTCATCAAGCATTGATGCAGTGTCCATTTTGCTACCTCCTGGGACTAGTCCCTGCAAAACCCTAATTCTTTCACTTATTCTTTCCCTTCTTTGTCTTGCAGCAACAGTTTGTGGATCAGCTGATATTCTTACATTCTTTCTTTTGGGCTTCTCGACCACCTCGGCACCAAAATTCACCGGCCTCAAGGCTGCAGCACGATAAATCATCTCTTTCATTTGTGCGATAGCTTCTGAATCGGGTTCATCCATGGAGGATGCAGATGAGGTAGGCTGCTGGAAGTTTATGTTTGATGAATTTGAATGATTATCTGATCTGGGCTTCTTGGATTTTGGAGGATTAGACAAATGATTCGACTGATGAAAATCAAGATTTTGGTACTGTAATCCATTTGGTTTTATCAGTTGAATTTCTGATCTGTTTCTCTTGTTGGGATTAGGCTTATTAGCACCTGAAGAACTGGGTTGAATGACATATTCATTGGACGAAGCTTGGGTTACTGTTTTATTGGTGCAATGTTTTACAGTGGATGCAGATGTGCCATCTGATTTGATGTGGACGCTTGAATTTGGATTCCACAAGTCTTTGCAATCAGAGAAAAACGTGGAAATCCCATCATCTTCGACTGATGTGTCTGTTTGGCTATTGGTTTTTGATAACAAGCAATTCATGGATTCTAGAGAGCCCGGATTCGAAATTCCACCCTCGATTTCTTGAAGACCACCAAAAACTAGTCGATTTTCCAGGCTGAAATCAGCACTGGGGCAATTTTGTGGATTAATCATTGAGGGATTAGGCCTATCAACTTCAGAAGAAGAACTCATGACTCCACAACTTGTCGATTTTGGAGCCATTGTCGACATATTCCAGTTCGAAGAACCGAACTGCTGAATCATCTCAATTTTTTGGATAGGTTGAATTGGACTGAAAAGGTAGTCTGAAATGCTCGTCTTCTCATCATTACCATAGGGCCGACCATTCGACTTGGAAATTATCAAGCTTTCTTGAATATCCTGTTGTCGATTTCTCCATGAAGAGGAAGTATTTGTAAAATCATCCCATTCAAAACTATCCATTTGATTCTTGTGCACAAACCTGAAAAACCACAATCCATATTATTTGTTTTCATCTCATTAATTCCGTATCCAGTACTAAACAAAAAGCAGAACTCCAGTCCAATGTAACAAAATGAAGGGAAAAAAAAGTTAAAACTCGAAGGCATACCGATCGGAAATCGGAACCAAGATGCTCCAAGAAGGCTTTGAACTTGAGAATATTGACAAGTTGAGAGAGAAAAAAATGTAACCCTCAAGTAAAATCTGGCACCTATAACCACTACTTAATGAGAAAATGAAACCTTCAAGAAAAACAGGCATTGCCGACGTCAGTTTTAACTACTAAATTTTGTCCAAAAGTAGATTACTATGTAACTGAAAAAAGCAAAGAGAAAAGTCCAAAAACCATTTAATGTTAAATGAATCAAAACCCGAAACATTTATTATCATAGATAGTTACTGATGACAAGAGCTTTGGACATACATACCATACCATGAGCTGCTATGGAGGGCCAAGTTGTTGAATTCTTTGTAAAATTTGGTGGATGGAAGATCTGGTTTATTTGAAGAAAATGAGAAGAGGGTTTTATGAATATATATACTTCAATGCATACAGCAAATACTGAGAAATACTTGTAATTAAATAAGTAAAAATGAATGAGTAAGGTAATAAAATATTCTGTTATTATGTTTTGAAAGTTGACAGGAGATGCAAATGGTTTTGAAAAGATAAGGTTTTTGGTCAGTTTGGTGGGGCTGTAAGAAGTGTTTGTTTTTCAAGCATGAGATTTCAGAGAAGCCATTTTGAAGATTAATTTATTATAAGTTGGTTTTCAAAGAATTAATTAAATATAATTTATTAAGTGGGAAAAACAAAGGTCTGACCTCCTTTTGGCTATCAACTCATTTCATGCGCTCTGTAAAGTTTCAGAAAACTGCAAATTAAGCATTTTTTATCTGATACTTTACTAAAAAGCTATTAATCATAGTTCTAACTTTTAATCATAATCATTTTTGTGCTTAAGTACTTTTTAACTTTTCACTTCCTAGTCCACTTTTAATGGTAAAAACACACGCATAAGGGCAATGATTTGTTGTGTTTTCGTAAAATTCAAATCTTTTTACCGAACTTGTAGCATATCGAGTTCAAATGCGCACATTATTTACTAGATTCGAGTTTTACACGTGTACTGTATAAATGGCAATTATTGGCTTGGATTTATAGTGTGTAGATAAAGGATTATTCCAAATGTACAGAAAATTTTTTACAGAAGTTTTACAACCCCTCACGTGTGGGGTCCACCAGATTTAAAAAATGAAAAAAAAAACCACCCCCAACTGTATTGTGAGTGTCTGTGAAACTACCCACCCCCCATTTTATCTGTAAGTGTAGCATTGCTCATAGATAAAATTGAAATCTCTCAAGATCTACAGCTGGCCCCGGTAATGCCAGGGGCCAACTGTGATAGGTGGGGGAGGCGAGTGTTGCTACTGTTACAGAAAAAATTCATCTGTAAAAATGCCAGAACTCACACGTGGGAGTGGGCCCCATTTTTTATAATAATATTTTATTCGCATGAGACCCACCTTCATGTGAGTATTCTGGTATTTTTACAGATGAAATAATTATGTACAAATGGTTTAATTTGGGGTGGGTGGGGAGGCCCGGGTAAAGAAGACTAATTGTTAAAAAGGATGTTTGTTGGCAGACAAGAAAAAAGAGTCAGAAGAGAAGATTAAGCACTTGCAACTTGCTCCTGGGATTGATTTTGTCTTTCACATCTCAATCCATTATTTCTCCAGTTTTTTTCTGATTATTCTTTCTTTATTTACTCACTCACACTCACAAAAACTCAAAACACCAAGTATAGCATCTGGTTTCTGAGGTTTCTTCACATGCACCCCATCACTACAGCTACTTGAATGGGTTCCCATAGCAATTTTACTTCTTTTATGCCACTGAGCTTTAAAAAAATTACTTATATGTAAATTAACAATTATTTAGAACTTTCTTTTTTTTATCGAACAAAATAGAATATAAATTACTTGTTTGATACTAAAGTAAGCAATTTATAAAATAATTTACTTTTTTTTACATAAATTACTATATCATGAAATTTTGTAAAGATATACCATTCAGATTATATAATATTAGATGGATATTTAGCTGCCCACTTGAACTAAAAAAAGGTAGAGAAATTGATGAATAATAAGATTATGATTGAAAGAAGATACGAAGGAGATGATCTGCCGCACGTACGACAAATAAAGGCTTATTGATTCAATGATTTATATTTCTTTTTATTTTAGCACAATAAAGATTTGACAGTTGATCACCAGTAATATATTATTATTATTATTTTTCTTCTTTCAGTGGTCAATATTTATAAATCCTATACGCAGCTCCAAGTTTAGTTTGAAGTAGTGGTGACAATCGAGTCGAACGATTCGTCGGCTCGGTTCGTAAAAAATGAGCCACAAGCCGTTCGGACTTATCTTTTAGTGGTGGCAATCGAGCCCGAGCGGCTCGTCGGCTCGACTGGTAAAAAACGAGCCACGAGCCACTCGGGCTCGTCGAGCTCGGCCGATAAAACGAGCCACGAGTGACGAATCCGAGCAGGCCGGCTCGCTAGGTGAGCTAAGCCTGCTCGGCTCATTTTTAACGAGCGGCTCGTTAATTTGTTTTTAAATGTCTAGGTATAGTTAAAAATAAATAAAAATAGACAAGCTCGTGAACCACGAGTATGTTACAAACGAGCACGAGCTCGGCTCGTGGTGAACACAAGCAGGAGCCGAGCTCGTGCTTATATCGACCGAGCCGAACCGGCTTGACCCATTGCCATTACTATTTTGAAGAATTAAAGTCATATAGAAATATGCATGTAATATTATACTTAGTTGAACAAAAATGCTCGAGTCAATTAGAGCATACATTTATTCTTTTGCTTAGGTCTTAGCATTGGGTGGATAGATCCAAGTATTTCAATACTTGAAATCACTCATTATATTTCAAGTGATTCATAAATGAAATCATTCGGATCCTCGTAATTATTAGAACCAAACTTGAATCAGAACCATCGATTTTGATTTAATTTTAGTCTACCCACAACATTTTATTCAAGAAAAATCATGAGTTGACGATATATATTATTTTTCTAACATCTAGCAAAAATAGAATTAATAAAATATATCAACAAATACATTTTTCAACATTTTCTTAATCCAGTTCAAATGTCACCAAATAACATACAACATATACTATAATTGTATCCAATGCTTGATATAGCTTTGTGCGCAACGCCTCAAGAAAAGTTCGTAAGGCGAACAACGCATAGATAAAAGTCGGGAGTGACTGAACAAAAGTAATATGATTCAATTATTCAAATGAATTAAACGGATTTATTAGATTACTTATTACTTGGGCCTAATACTACTCGAGCCTTGAAATCTTCTACTTGTTGGATAGGGGT
Source organism: Fraxinus quadrangulata (assembly GCA_903798255.1). Taxonomy (NCBI): domain Eukaryota; kingdom Viridiplantae; phylum Streptophyta; class Magnoliopsida; order Lamiales; family Oleaceae; genus Fraxinus; species Fraxinus quadrangulata. Next base: position 17,710 of record CAIGRB010099741.1, read on the forward strand.
CATTGGATGAAGGTGAATAAATTTTAAAAAATGAAACTTTTCAAAGTGAAAATTACACCACAACAAGTAATTAAAGATGACAATTCTAAAAGTGAAAATTACATAAAACCATGTACTTAAACTTCCAAATTCAAAATTCAGGTATGAAATTTATTTAATAAAAAATCAGGTATTAATTTGATATTTTGTTAATTTAAATAATATTATAATACTAATATTTCAAATAAATCCTAATTCATTTTCAATCTCATTTTCTCTCACTACTGACTCACTGTCTCTCGCCCTCCTCTCTCTCTCTCTCTCT
>CAIGRB010099746.1:8492-31334 GCA_903798255.1 Fraxinus quadrangulata
AAAAGGGATTGAAAAATCAAGTATTTGATGCAAAATCGATTTCTGAACGTCGACTATCGCTTGAGCGCTAAGCCAGCGACATGCCAGCAATAGTTGAGCAGTTGTCAGTTATTTTATTATAACTTTATCTCTCGATATCTGATTAAGGTGATTCAAAATGTATTGGAAAGTTAACTCAAAATGCTACAATTTTTTTACTTGTAGCCTTATCCAAATTCCAATGTTTGTTATGTGAAAAATGTGAAGAACGTTACGACTGAGAATTTGGAACATAACTTGTGCTACTCTTTGATACTCTGTAGATTTTTAATTGTATTCCATTGATCATATGTGATCTTCTTGAAAATTTTGGACTCTTTCAAGGATTATACTACCCTCCAAAAGATTCATTGACTTTTACAATTCTTTTGTAATAATCATTTTGTCTAAAGAATTGTCAATATAACTAAAAATCCCCCTCTTTGACATTCGGTGACAAAACTATATCATACAAATCAATGATGTAAAAACAAAACAAAACAAATCTACCCAAACTTAAGCCGAATGTCTGTCTCTTACATTTCTTGAAACCTGTTTCCGAAAATCAATAACTCAAATACCAAGTATAAAAGCACATGATACATGAAATATAATAATTGAAATAGACTACATATGCTAGCTAGATTGAGAAGCAATATTAATATTAATCAAAACACCAACTAAAATATTAATATCACAAAATATCAAAACTCAAAAATCTGAGCATTCAAAAATATTATCTCCCATTCAAAAAAATAAAAATAAAAATATCCACCTTACTATAAAATAAACTAAAATTTAAAATGCATCTCATCATCTCTCCCACTTTTTGTCACAAATGACGAAGGTAACAACAATATATAATAACTCAAAAATGCATTTCATAGCATACACAAGCATAATCAATGATCAGTAAACTTTTCCATATACACAGTTCAAGTCTAAATAAAATAAATTGTATAAGTGACTTATGTGTGTTAAGTACCACTAATTCCTTGTGATAAAGACTCCAAACCTTATATTTGTGAGAAATGACGTGCTAAACATTACTATTAAATAAATTTATTCCTCTACTAATGAAAGTCAAACCAATAAACTTATTAGGACCTTTAAATTAAACTCATTTTTCACGAAAACTATTCTTTTCTCTCCCCGACGTTGAGCATATATTTTAGCACAATGTGTATTATATATTTTTATTTTTATTTTTCAACTCATCATTTTTCTCAATTTTCATATCTTATGTGCAGACTCTTTTCCATTAAGTAACTAAGATAATCCATGAAACGAGTATTAAACCGATGACTTCAAGTCAATTGACCATAGGGCATCGGGTTATGAGAAACTCATCGAACTTAATTACTCGAGTCAAATATGATTCGAAAAAGAGTATAAGATGAAACATTTTTATTTTATTTAAGGGAATATACTCGAGGTTATGTATACTAAATTAAGGTCAATTCATGTTCAAGATTACCTTACCAACAAATGACGACTATCCCAAATCTCATACATGTGGTCAAGACTTACTCATAAGATCATATTTTGTGCAGTGCAGATGGTACATGAAATAACCTATACAAATTACTCCACATAAACCTAAACAAAGTAATGGAAAATATGTTACAACACATTAATTAAATTCATACTTGCTCATAACATACATGTTTAAGTAAATCATATATCGCGATGTAGTAAAGAATTTTCACCAATTTTTTTATTTAAAAAAAAATCAAACTACCTAAAAAAAAAAAGATGCATGCAATAATGAATCAATCAATTAAAAAGTATAAGTATGCATCAAAAGTACCTAATCAATTATGTATACAAACGCTCTTACCTTTAAGAGTACTGTGATCAATTTCTAATTTTTTCAGATCACTCTTTTTCACCCAAACATGACTAGTGAAAGACTTATCCCGAGTCAACTCTGTCATAATCTTGGTCAAATGAATCACTTGATTAGTAAAGAAGTCAATTCGACCATCAAAATCTTGATTTCTAACTATTGAAATTCTGATTTCTATTTATATTCAAAAATTTATGACACTAATGCCTTATATGTCATAACTCACCACAATTGAAACATGTAGAAATAAATTTAGGAACAATCATATATTTCAAATTTTGAACATTGGGTGGAGGAAACCTATGTTGTACCAATGATTTTGGTTCTCAGACATCAACATTGTTGGTCGTGTTCCTATTCAATAGCTTATGACACTTAGGTCTTATATGTCCTATCTTACCACAATGGTGACATATGAAGATGAAACTAGGAGCAACTTTATGTTTCAAATTTTGAACGTTAGGTTTTGAGGCAGGTACAAACTTATTATTAGAAGATGAAGCAGTATGAGAATTTGTTTCATTATCGTCAAAATCTCTTATATTCTGAACTGGTTTGTTCGGACCTATCATATTATCAATTTTCTTAGATCCGCTAGAGAAAGTTTGAAGTTTGGCATTTGATTTTTCAAGATTACTCGTAAGAGATTTAAGTTTAATATCTAAAGACTCTTTTCAAAAACATCTAGTCGATTCCTTAAGTTTGCCTATAAGGCTCTTTTTTTCTAATTCAAGTGCATTAAACTTTTCAAGCAAGGTTTTATTCACTTTCTTAATCTTAAGACTCTCATCAAATAACAATTCATAAGCATCTCGAACTTTCATATCACACTCAGATCCCGAATTAGAAAATGATTGACTAATCTAGACAAAATTTTGGGTCAAAGATCGCTATTAGGCTCTTATACCACTTGAAAGTTACTAGTTCAACCCTAAAATCACCTAATATGTGAATAACGCAGAATCGAAATTATCAATTAAAAGCAACAAGTCACTTTTAAATTGTTTTAGATGTTTAGTCAATCAATTCAAATTATTCTACGTTGAATGTCGCAATAAATAATTAAAGTAGTAAATAACACAAGATTTGATGACGGAGAAAACTCTCATCTAGGTAAAAACTTCGGGACCAAGTAGTAGTTTCCACTATAGATAATAAGAACTTACAGTATGATCAAACCTAGAAAAATAAACTAGACTTGCTGATCTAATTTTTACAATCTCCAAGACCCGCTGGAACATGCTTCACTCACACATGCTCCCGATCTTCTGGAGTTGTCTATCTCCTGTTAACCACCAATAACGTCTCGTTCTTTTACTATTCCTGTGTTTCTGGTCCAACATCTCACAAACTCCAGCAACCTCTGAAAGCTATTAAGAAAGTACCTTCGTGGTGATATTTAGAAAGTGGGTGTTTCGGATTATAAGAATTTCAATGTTTTTCCTAAACTCGTGGTTGATTGATTTCAAGAATCAAAAGGTTAATCTCAAGATTTGGATGTTTCTTAGATCTTGGAATGATGTTATGAAGATATAAAAAAATGATCAACCACACTTTTATACGTAAATATGGTAGGATATATATAGGGAAAAGTGTTTGGGATGAAAAGAGATTGAAAAATCAAGTATTTGAAGCAAAATCGATTTCTGAACGTCGACCATCGCTTGAGCTCTAAGCCAGTGACAGGCGAGCAGCAGTTGAGCAGTCGTCAGTATTTTTTATCACAACTTTCTCTTCCGATGTCTGATTGAGGTGACTTAAAATGCGTTGGAAATCTAACTCAAAGGGGTATAATTCTTTTAGAAATAGCATATTCCAAATCCCAATATTTTCTAAGTGAAGCAAGTTACGACTGAGAATTTGGAACATAACTTTTGCGGCTCTTTGATACTGTTTAGACTTTTAATTGCTTTCCCTTGATCATATGTGATCTTCTTGGACATTTTGAACTATTTCAAAGACTATACTACCCTCCAAAAGACTCCTTGACTTTTACAATCATTTTGTAACAATCATAATCTTTTACAATAATCCTTCTGTTGAAAGAATTGCCAACATAACTAAAAAGCTAACAGTGTTGTCATAGATCGATATTGATATGTATGTCCCATGAAAGGTTGCACTTGTGCTAGGTGGTCCTAGCATTCTATGTTTATGCAGAATTTACCTTAATGATGTTGGAAATGTCTCATGTCGGAAAAAAGTCATGTTTTTTTTATGGTTTTCCCAATTCTCGGATGCTAAAAATCGGTAAGGATATTTGGCAGGTTCGAATATACAGTACTTGTAATCTTATTTGTTTGTCATTACTTCGCTGATTTATGTGTTCTTTGTTCTATTTTCTTAATTTTATTTATTTTTAGTTACAAAACAAAATAAGAGGAGTTTGTTCAATGACTTATAATGAATCAAGTAAGTAATGAATTAGAGTTTGAAATAGTCTTTTGAAAACCATAATGGTAAGAAATTAAGTTGTTAATTTGTGGGACCGTTGCTTAAATTATATATGTCTACTTGTCATTCTTAATAGGGTCAATTTTGAACCACTTAAATTCTGTATACCAGACTTGCAATATATGTGAAAACATTTGTTAACTTGAAAATATTCATAAAAAATCAAATGAAAGAAAAAATAGTAAATTAATTTGTTAAAATTTTGGCGTAAAAAAATGTTGCCTCATTTAAACCTTGCTAGGAAAATAACAAAACCTTAGCGAAGAAAAAAGAGTACAACTCAACCTGACGTTAATCATCGAAGATTTTCAAGTCGACTCATTTCTAATTCATATACCAATTTTTTGAATTTAGGCATTGGTAATGCTTTTGTGATTAAGTCAACCTTATTATCACTTGAGTAAATTTATTGAACATCAATATCACGAGTCTTCTGCAACTCATATATATATATATATATATATATAGATATATATGCCCACACACGAGGATCACCTTTGAGCAGTAAAAATCGACAAGCTAAACAAAAACCTGCTAAAGATAAGATGCAAAAGAAAGAATCAAGAAGAGACTAGTAGGCAAATTCACACCGTTTGACTGAGGATGATGATGATGATGCCAGAATCGTATCTATCTATCTATCTTTCTTTTGCCCTTTGTAGCTTTTAATGTCGGTTTTGTACTTTGAGACGGAGTTTATCCTTGAAGATTTGGGCTCTTTGTATTCAATATTTATGAATAATTATGTACAAAAAGAAAACACGAGTCTTATTATTTTCATTACGTTTTTAACAGGGCGTGTTTAGGCTTTCACGGCTTTCATCTAAANCACACATCACACAATGTCATCCAAGATTTTACAACTAGCATAATTCTATTTCTGAACCAAACACAATATAGACTTGCTTCATGGTTGCAATAATTTCATAATGGTTTGAAGATGCTTTTGTAATTAGAATATTCAGTTAGTTAGCTGGTTTAGTTAGTTAGTTGTTAACCGTTAGTCTTGTTAGTTAGATTAGTTTTCATACAGCTTGCAAGTTAGTGAGTAAGTTTGTTAATGCTACAGCTGTCAAGGTAGCTCAACATTATTTATACAAGTGACGTAAATCGATTTCAGTAGAATAATAATTTTCTTTCCATTTTTCACTCATCTTCTTCTTTCTCCTTCTGTTATTTCCCTTCAATATGGAATCAGAGCCGAATATTTTCTAATATTGAATTTGTTGATAAGTTATTGAAATCCAATGGCTTCAGTACCTCCAAATTCATTGGCAATTGATGATGGAACCAGTCCATATTTCCTCCATCATTTGGATAATCTTGGCCTTGTTCTTGTCTCACAGCAATTGATTAGAGACAACTATTCTTCTTGGAGTCGATCAATGATGATTGCTTTGTCCGTAAAGAATAAATTAGCATTTATCAATGGATCCATTATGCGACCTGAAAATGATCATGAACTGCTCAACTCATGAATACACTATAACAACATTGTTATTTCCTGGATTCTAAATTCCATATCCAAGGAAATTTCTGCAAGTGTCATATACTCTTAAGTCCACCTTTGAGATCTGGACGGATATAAGGGAACACTATCAACAGAGGAATGATCCTCGTATATTCCAGCTGAGGAGAGAATTGATGAACCTCACACAAGGGGACTTATTGGCGAGTTCTTATTTTACCAAATTGAAGACAATTTGGAAAGAAATTAGCAATTATAGACCTATATGTTCCTGTGGAAAGTGTGTATGTGAATGGAATAAGAAGCTTGCTGAACATCACCAAATGGAGTATGTAATGTCCTTAATGGGACTGAACGAATCATCTGTTTAAGTTCGATTCAACTGCTGTTAATGGATCATATTCCTCCTATCAATAAAGTGTTTGCACTTGTTTCTCAAGAGGAAAACCAGAGAAAGGTCAGTATAATACCTGGAACAAATCATTCCATGGATTTCCAAGTATAGAGTAAAACTAGAACGGTTGGGATAGGACAATACTATAATAAAATTCAGAAGAAAGAAAGGCCTATTTGTACTTATTGTAGAATCACAGGCCATGCAGTTGATAAGTGTTACAAATTACACGGTTATCCCCCAGGCTACGAGCCTAGACAAAGGACTGGAATGAGCAATCAAACTGAATCAAGTAACCAAGTCAGACGTGCTGTGGTTAATCAAGTTTCTGAGCATCAAGTATCTGAACTTAATATGAATCAAGCACAAAGAAGTGTTGGAGGCTTTATGCAAACTCTCAATTCAGATCAATACCAACACCTAATGGATATGCTGAATGCTCATCTCAAGGATGCAAAGATAGATATAGAAGTGGATAATAACTTTGGTAATGTGTCAGGTACATGTTTCTTAATTTCCAATACTCCATCACTAAATTCATTTAAACATTGGGTAGTGGACTTAGGTGTTACAAGCCGCATATGTTCAAATAAATCAGTCTTTCACGAATTGAGGCATGTTGAAAACGCATGTCACACTACCTAACCATGAAAAGATTCCTGTGCAATCATTTGAGAGTGTGAGAATTTCCCCATATGATGTTTTATTTGTTCCTCAAATCAAGTTCAACCTGTTGTCAATCAGTGCTTTAACCAGGAAATCACCTCTATCTATCAAGTTCCTCACTGATTCATATATTATTCAGGACTTGTACATATTAAAGATGATTAGCAAGGGTAGAAGAACTGCAAGTCTCCATGTTATTGATGCCAATCCCGATTCAATCTATCTGTCCAAAGTAGCTAATTCCCTTTCCTGTTCAGTAGTAAATAATGTAACTGATCGAATTTGGCACCATAGACTTGGTCATTTATCCTTTTAGAATTTAAACATGTTGAAAGATCAGTTACAAATTACTTATGATAAGCAGAATGCTGGTGATTTAACTTCTTGAAATATATGTCCTTTGGCCAAACAAATGAGACTATCATTTGTTTCAAATAACCATATGTCTGCTGATGCTTTTGACTTGATTCACTGTGATACTTGGGGGCCATATCACATCCTAACACATGCTGTCCAGATATACTTTCTTACATTAGTGGATGATTGCACACGTTTTACCTGGATATATCTGATGAAACATAAATTTGATGTGAGTTTCATTATCCCCAAGTTCTTTTCTCTAATAGAAACTCAATTTCACAAAACCATCAAAAATTTAAGATCAAATAATGCCCAAGAACTACAGTTTATTGACTATTTCAATGCCAAGGGGGTCATTCATCAGTTTTTATGTGTAGAAAAGCCTGAGCAAAATTCTGTGGAAGAAAACATCAGCATCTTCTTAATGTGGCAAGAGCCTTATTTTTCCAATCAAGAGTGCCAATCCAATTTTGGGGGAGAGTGTGTATTAACTGCCACTTTCTTGATCAATAGAACTCCTTTACCAATTTTGAAAAATGAGACCCCTTTTTCTCTGTATAATAGTCCAGTGGATTATTCTTATCTTAAAGTATTTGGAAGTCTATGTTTTGCTTTTACATTGATGTCTCACAAAAATAAATTCAATCCACGAGCCAAAGCGTGTGTGTTTGTTGGCTATCCTCCAGGCATCAAATGATACAAATTGTATGACATTTCTTCTAAGTCATTATTTGTTTCCAGAGATATTGTATTCCATGAAAATCATTTCCCATTCTACTCCATAACTCATATAGCTGAACTCATCGATCCATTTCCTGACCTAGTTCTACCTCACATTGCTCCTGATATGCCTATCTCTCACTCACCTATAATCTCAACATCTGACATTCATTCAAACAACAATAAGTTATTTGATATTCCTTCAAGAGACCAGAATTCTGATCATACTTCTTCCTTTATTCCCAGAAAATCTAATAGAACCATCAAACTACCTTCCTACCTTCGTGCAATCTCATGTCAAACACACCTCTCCCAGATAACAATTCAGGTAAGTACATATCATATAATAAACTCTCTCCATCACACAGAACCTTTCTTCTTAATGTATCATCTAACCTTGTACCACAATTCTACCAACAAGCTGTCAAGTTTGATCGTTGGAAAGAGGCTATGACATCTGAACTAGCAGCCATGGAACAGAACAAAACCTGGTCAATTACCTAAGGGCAAGCATTCTATTGGTTGCAAATGAGTTTATATAATCAAACATAAGTCTGATGGGAGCATAGAAAGGTACAAAGCTCGTTTAGTAGCTAAGGGCTATACTCAGCAAGAGGGTTTAGACTTCATCGAGACATTTTCTTCAGTTGCTAAGCTAGTGATAGTGAAGATACTTCTAGCTATTGCTGCTATTCAAAAATGGCACCTTATTCAACTAGACATCAGTAATGCATTTCTTAATAGGGACTTATTTGAAGAAATTTACATGGATACCTTTGGGATATCGTAAGGTAAATAAAAATCTTAAAGAAGATGAAAGACTAGTGTGTAAAGTTCACAAATCTATGTATGGTCTTAAGCAAGCATCCAAACAATGGTTTTCCAAATTTTCTCATGCTCTTATTCTTCATGGTTTTCATCAATCAAAATCAGATTACTCTTTATTCACTAAGGGAAATGGTGATACTTTTGCTGCATTTTTAGTTTACATTGATGATATTATTATCACAAGATCAAATCATTGTGTAATTGAAGCTTTGGAAACATTTTTACATAGCCAGTTCAAACTCAAAGATCTTGGCAAACTGAAGTATTTTCTAGGATTGGAAATAGCTAGAACTCATAATGGGATATTCTTTTCCCAAAGAAACTATATATTGCAACTTTTGGAAGATACATGATTTCTTGGATGCAAACCAGCTGTTCTACCTATGACCTTAAAGTCCGCCTTAGTTCCTTTGAAGGAGAGTTAATTGATGATGCTTTTATGTCTCGAAGACTTGTTGGCCTTTTGCTATACTTAACTATCTCCCGGCCAGACATAACATTTGTAGTCCACAAGCTCAGTCAGCTTGTCTCTCAACCTCGCCAGCCCCACCTCGATGTTGTTCATCACTTATTACAGTACCTCAAAGTCACTCCAGGACAAGGATTAATTTTTTCTGGTTCATCTTCCTTGCAGCTTCGAGCATTTGCTGATGCTGATTGGGGATCATGTATGGATTCAAGAAAATCTGTTACAAGCTTTTGTGTATTTCTTGGTGATTCTATGATTTCTTGGAAAGCTAAGAAGCAGCAAACCATATCCAGATCGTCTGCAGAGGTAGAGTACCGTGCTCTAGCTTCCATCGCCAGTGAACTTGTTTGGATTCATCAGATACTTAATGATTTTCAGGTTCCCTCATCAATTCCAGCCTTGATTTTTTGTGATAACCAAACTTGACTTCAGATTGCCAGCAATCCTATTTTTCATGAGAGGACAAAACACATTGAGATTAATTGTCATTTCATCCGTGATAAAGTTACTGAAGGTTTCATCAAACCTTTACCAATTCGATCTCAACATCAGTTGGCAGACATATTCCCTAAAGTTTTGCCAGGTTCTCTATTATTTCCCTTAATGTCAAAGATGGCCATTACTGATATTCATCGTCCATCTTGAGGAGGGAGTATTAGAATATTCAGTTAGTTAGCTGGTTTAGTTAGTTAGCTGTTAACCGTTAGTCTTGCTAGTTAGATTAGTTTTCATACAGCTTGCAAGTTAGTGAATAAGTTTGTTAATGCTACAGCTGTCAAGGTAGCTCAACATTATTTGTACAAGTGATGTAAATCGATTTCACTCCTCTTCTTCTCTGTTTTTTCTTCTTTCTTCTTCTGTTATTACGCTTCAATATCTGTAAAGGTTTGCTTTACAGATCTAAATGATACAACTATTCCTCTATGTTTAGACACATTCTAATTATGATCTATCTTTATGTGAATCGGAGAGATAATATGCATTTGTATATCTAACCAGAGAACATCTCGTTCTCATGTCAATATACTTTTTAAATAATGAAAAAATGATTAAACTAGATGTACACACTTGGTGAGTTAGATTATTAACTTTCACAATAATAAATTTTCTAACTCGAATATCAATGAAAATTGAAGCATTTATAGCTTGGTATATGTAATCTGTTTGTATTGAATATGGTAAATGATTTGATATTATTATTGAATATCTGGTTCACTTTGCCTTGTGCTAGAATAAATGTGATGCATTTTATATTCCTTTTTCAGCCATTTGATTTCTCCTCTTACTGCTGGGATAACTGTCTCATAAATAATGGCAGTTGGCAAACCATGCTGCAAAACAATATTACAAATGGTTATTTTATGTAGAAGTGATTTAAGATCCAACACATATTCCTAACATTCTTTGAAAAGAAAATCAATATTGATAGGAGACTTGCAATAATATTTAGCTGAATGCATACGAGTGGTGATTCATATAAATATCGTGTCTCCAAAAATAAATAAGAAAATTAGTTCTCATGAGGAATGATATTAAGTGTTATATCACAAACTTCAGGTTGCGAGTGGATAATAGACTCACTTGTACTATCTAGTAGATACATCTTTTAAAATATCTAAATAGTCCATGTGAAGATGAGTGAGTCCACACATATTACCCACAAATAATTTCTGAAAAGTGAAGGAAATTCAGCCCATCTTTATTTAGCGAAGTAATAATCTAGCGATTATCTCACAAATATTAGGTTACGAGTGGATAATTGACTTAATTCTGACTATCTAGTAAACGTATCTTATAAAATACCTAAATGGTCCATGTGGAGGGTGAGCGAGTCCACGTATCTCCTTCAAATAATTTCTACAAAATGAAGGGAATTCATTCCATCTTTAACTAGTGAAGGTAAAGCGAGAAAAGGTCAAAATAATACTATTAAATATAAAATTTATATGTCCGATATGCATGTCATACTCATAATATTATTTGCCAAAGTAACACATGAATTTCATGATTATACTTTGATAAATATTATTAGTTCTTATATTTTTCAATTGAACTTATAAAACAAAACATTAAAACTTTTATATACAGATACTTACGGGTTGAAATAACTATAACACGTCAATACTTATGGGATCCACATGTTGGTTTTTACCCATAAAAGTTAAAACAACAAAGTCGGGCTATTACAATTTTGCAGTAGTCAATCGATGCAATATCCCTTACGATAAGTCACATTGGATTCGGATTGTATCACTTTCCTTTCTTTTTTCTTAAGTTGAGAGGCAACGAGGAAGAAATTGCAGACATTTGAAACCAGCCATTGATATTCTAAGGAAACAATATGATATTGGTACCGGAAAAATGAAATTAATTGAGTTTCTTCCAAAATAACTACGAGTTCAAAATTTTTCGACAATATTTATATGTGTAAGTTGTGTTTTTTCAAGAAGAACAATCACAATATATAGTTTTCTAAAATATTGTTGCAATTTTTTAAGTGTAAAACATAATATTCATCTAAAATATTGATATGTAAAACTTTATGCTTCTTTAGAAATCATAATGGAGTATTCTTATAATATATAATTTTAAATAAAATTGAGTTTGTCTAACAACAGCATAATGTTCTTCAAGAATATTGGCATATAAAATTTATGATTCTTCCTTAGCAACAAAGTAATATTCTTATATCAAATTGCTTTCTCAAGAATAACACCCATAATATTTTTATAGATTATTACACACAGTCAATTGAAGCTTCTTCAGAAGCAATAACACAATAATTTTCTAGAACGTTATACGTTATAAAAAAGAATTTTCTAAACTACAAAATGGGTATAATAATAAAGCCAAAACCACATAAAATAATATATACTAATCTGCACTTTGGTAAATTTAAGTCAAGAAAAGACTAAACTTTACTTTTGGATAGAAAAAAAGTATCAATTTACTAATTCAATTGGCTAGGATTTTTCTTCTTTCTTAGAACAGAAAGAATAAGCACTTTCTTTACTCTGTTGACTATATTTGGTGGGAATAAGGAGGAATAAGTTTTGCTAACTCATTTGGTTAGAACTTTGTACTGATAACATATTATAAAACTAAAAGAAAAGATAGAATAATATAAAAAGAAATGAAAAACAACCAAAACTTGTGTATTTTATTGATATCAAGGCCCTATTGCATGGATATGATAGTGTTTCACAAATCGTATTCAATTTACAACACTCCAAAAAAAAAAATATTTTTTTTGGTTGTATAAATGCACTAAAGGTTGACGTATTTATTTATTGTTACATTTATATCTCCACTTCACACACACACACACACACACACATATATATATATATGTATATCCCTGGTTAAGATTTTTGTCTAAATATTCTATTATCTTGCCTTAACATGAAGTGCAATATTCTGCCCACTGTTGAATTTATTGTTTCCTTATTCAAAAATATGAAGAGCAGATAAGTCTTTTACACCTTTCTAAAGAATTGTTTTGGACGTAAATCGTAATCAAGGCAAGATACGATAATTAAAGGAGGTTGAAGTTAATAAGACATCGAAAAAACATTGTCAATGTAAGAGAGACAATGAGCGAAGATTGAGGACATTTAGTACTTTAATTTAAAAAAATGGTGGAACAAGATAAAAATGTGGTGGCAATCCTGTCTATAATAAGTTAAAGTTGCAATACGTGAAAATCATTTTTTGGACGATTGTATTATATATGATCAACAGCATGTTTGAGAAGTGTTTATACACCGTTTAAACTAAAAATACATATAAATGAGTAATAAATAAGTGAGTAGTGTAGGTTCCTCAAAATATATGGATAAAAAATAATTTGAGTGTTTAAATAATTTATAAACATGAGCCAAACATAGGCCATGAGTTCTGGAGCGACTTTGAACACAACATATGGTTTACATAGTTTTTATTATTATTATTATTATTATCAAAGAGTGAATTATATGAGCTACTTGTATTGGGATTTGTGGTAATGTTTCTATTTAATTTGTTGGGTTTTGTTAATCAAATCGGATTAGGGCATGTGTGATTTGGAGTATTCAGGTTGAAGACATCAAAATAGGGTCTAAGAAGAAAAATAGGTTTCGATGACATAGGAATAGCGCTCGCCTGGGGTAGGGTGAGATTTGGAGCAGCGAGCGTTTCACTCACCTAGCTCGAGACTAGCGCTCGAGCGGTGAGCGGTCCAAATTTTTTCATATTTCTTTCTTTTACCCGATTTCTTGACCTAGTTTCTATCTTTAAGGCTATTTTTAGGGTTGGAATGCAACCTATAAAATACCATACTCTTCTTTACAAGTTTTGTATTATTAAATGTTAGAATCATTGTGTAGGAACAGAATTATTGTATTTTCTCTCCATTATAGTAGTTAAATAAAATTTTTCAATTCCTCTGGCAAATTAAATTCTTGTCTTTGTGTTCATCTTGTTGTTGTGATCAATACTTTATATCGTACCATATAACTTCGTCCCTTTCCTAACATAATTAATTATTAATTTATAAGAATTTCGATGTTTTTTCCAAACTCGTGGTTGATTGATCTCAAGAATCAAAAGACTAATCTCAAAATTTGGATGTTTTCTTGAATCTTGGAATGATTTTATGAAGATGTAAAATAATGATCAACCACACTTTTATACGTTCATAGGGTAGGACATATATAGGAAAAAGTGTTTGGGATAAAAATTAATTAAAAAATCAAGTATTTGATGCAAAATCGATTTCTGAACATCGACAATCACTTGAGCGCTAAGCCAGCGACAAGCGAGCAGCAGTTGAGCAGTTGTTAGTATTTTTATTATAACTTCTCTCTCGATATTCGATTGAGATGATTCAAAATGCGTTGGAAAGCTAACTTAAAGGACTACAATTCTTCTAGTAGTAGCCTTGTCCAAATTCTATTGTTTTCTATGTGAAAAATGTGGAGTAAGTTGCGACTGAGAATTTGGAACATATCTTGTGCTCCTCTTTGATACTCTTTAGACTTTTAATTTCATTCCCTTGATCATATGTGATCTTCTTAGAGGTCTTGAACTCTTTCAAAAATTATACTACCCTCCAAAAGATTCCTTAACTTTTACAATTCTTTTGTAACAACTATATTCTTTTACAATAATCCTTTTGTTTAAAGAATTGCCAACATAACTAAAAATCTCCCCATTTGACATTCGGTGACAAAACTATACAATACATGTCAATTATTTAAATAAAAAACTAATCTACCCAAATTTAAACTGAATGTTTGTCTCTTGCATTTCTTGAAACCTATTTCTTAAAATCAATAACTCAAATACTAAGTATAAAAGCACGTGATAGATGAAATATAATAATTGAAATAGACTATCATATGTTAGCTAGATTGAGAATCAATACTAATATTAATCAAAACACCAACTAAAATATTAATATCACAAATATCAAAACTCAAAAAATCTGAGCATTCAAAATTATACCATTCAAAAATAAAAAAATAAAAAAATCTCCTCCTTACTATAAAATAAACTAAAATTTAAAATGTATCTCATCACCTCTCCCCTTTTTTGTCACAATTGAAGTAGGTAACAATATATAATAACTCAAAAATGCGATAGCATGCACAAGCATAATCAATTATTAGTAAATTTTTCCATACACACAGTTCAAGTTTAAATGAAATAAATTGTACATGTGACTCATGCGTGTTAAGTGCTACTAATTCCTTGTGATCAAGACCCCAAACCTTATATTTATGAGAAATGACATGCTAAATATCACTATTAAATAAGTTTATTCCTAATGAAAGTTAAACCAATAAGCTTATTTGGACCTTTAAATTATATTCATTTTTCACGAAAATTATTCTTTTCTCTAACTTACGTTGAGCATATATTTCAGTACAATGTGTTTTATATTTTAATTTTAATTTTTCAACTCATCATTTTTCTTAATTTTCATATCTTATGTGTAGATTCTTCTCCATTGAGAGACTAAGATGATCCATGTCTAAATGAAATAAATTGTACAAGTGACCTATATGTGTTAAGTGCCACTAATTTCTTGGGATCAAAACTCCAAACCTTATATTTGTGAGAAATGACATGCTAAACATCACTATTAAATAAGTTTATTCCTCTTCTAATGAACGATTGTATTCCAAATGATCAACAGCATGTTTGAGAAGTGTTTATACACCATTTAAACTAAAAATAGATATAAATGAGTAATAAATAAGTGAGTAGTGTAGGTTCCTCAAAATATATGGATAAAAAATAATTTGAGTGTTTAAATAATTTATAAACATGAGCCAAACATAGGCCATGAGTTCTGGAGCGACTTTGAACACAACATATGGTTTACATAGTTTTTATTATTATTATTATTATTATCAAAGAGTGAATTATATGAGCTACTTGTATTGGGATTTGTGGTAATGTTTCTATTTAATTTGTTGGGTTTTGTTAATCAAATCGGATTAGGGCATGTGTGATTTGGAGTATTCAGGTTGAAGACATCAAAATAGGGTCTAAGAAGAAAAATAGGTTTCGATGACATAGGAATAGCGCTCGCCTGGGGTAGGGTGAGATTTGGAGCAGCGAGCGTTTCACTCACCTAGCTCGAGACTAGCGCTCGAGCGGTGAGCGGTCCAAATTTTTTCATATTTCTTTCTTTTACCCGATTTCTTGACCTAGTTTCTATCTTTAAGGCTATTTTTAGGGTTGGAATGCAACCTATAAAATACCATACTCTTCTTTACAAGTTTTGTATTATTAAATGTTAGAATCATTGTGTAGGAACAGAATTATTGTATTTTCTCTCCATTATAGTAGTTAAATAAAATTTTTCAATTCCTCTGGCAAATTAAATTCTTGTCTTTGTGTTCATCTTGTTGTTGTGATCAATACTTTATATCGTACCATATAACTTCGTCCCTTTCCTAACATAATTAATTATTAATTTATAAGAATTTCGATGTTTTTTCCAAACTCGTGGTTGATTGATCTCAAGAATCAAAAGACTAATCTCAAAATTTGGATGTTTTCTTGAATCTTGGAATGATTTTATGAAGATGTAAAATAATGATCAACCACACTTTTATACGTTCATAGGGTAGGACATATATAGGAAAAAGTGTTTGGGATAAAAATTAATTAAAAAATCAAGTATTTGATGCAAAATCGATTTCTGAACATCGACAATCACTTGAGCGCTAAGCCAGCGACAAGCGAGCAGCAGTTGAGCAGTTGTTAGTATTTTTATTATAACTTCTCTCTCGATATTCGATTGAGATGATTCAAAATGCGTTGGAAAGCTAACTTAAAGGACTACAATTCTTCTAGTAGTAGCCTTGTCCAAATTCTATTGTTTTCTATGTGAAAAATGTGGAGTAAGTTGCGACTGAGAATTTGGAACATATCTTGTGCTCCTCTTTGATACTCTTTAGACTTTTAATTTCATTCCCTTGATCATATGTGATCTTCTTAGAGGTCTTGAACTCTTTCAAAAATTATACTACCCTCCAAAAGATTCCTTAACTTTTACAATTCTTTTGTAACAACTATATTCTTTTACAATAATCCTTTTGTTTAAAGAATTGCCAACATAACTAAAAATCTCCCCATTTGACATTCGGTGACAAAACTATACAATACATGTCAATTATTTAAATAAAAAACTAATCTACCCAAATTTAAACTGAATGTTTGTCTCTTGCATTTCTTGAAACCTATTTCTTAAAATCAATAACTCAAATACTAAGTATAAAAGCACGTGATAGATGAAATATAATAATTGAAATAGACTATCATATGTTAGCTAGATTGAGAATCAATACTAATATTAATCAAAACACCAACTAAAATATTAATATCACAAATATCAAAACTCAAAAAATCTGAGCATTCAAAATTATACCATTCAAAAATAAAAAAATAAAAAAATCTCCTCCTTACTATAAAATAAACTAAAATTTAAAATGTATCTCATCACCTCTCCCCTTTTTTGTCACAATTGAAGTAGGTAACAATATATAATAACTCAAAAATGCGATAGCATGCACAAGCATAATCAATTATTAGTAAATTTTTCCATACACACAGTTCAAGTTTAAATGAAATAAATTGTACATGTGACTCATGCGTGTTAAGTGCTACTAATTCCTTGTGATCAAGACCCCAAACCTTATATTTATGAGAAATGACATGCTAAATATCACTATTAAATAAGTTTATTCCTAATGAAAGTTAAACCAATAAGCTTATTTGGACCTTTAAATTATATTCATTTTTCACGAAAATTATTCTTTTCTCTAACTTACGTTGAGCATATATTTCAGTACAATGTGTTTTATATTTTAATTTTAATTTTTCAACTCATCATTTTTCTT
The DNA here is from genome assembly GCA_903798255.1 of Fraxinus quadrangulata. Taxonomy (NCBI): domain Eukaryota; kingdom Viridiplantae; phylum Streptophyta; class Magnoliopsida; order Lamiales; family Oleaceae; genus Fraxinus; species Fraxinus quadrangulata. The sequence continues at coordinate 26,112 of CAIGRB010099746.1, forward strand.
AATTTTCATATCTTATGTGTAGATTCTTCTCCATTGAGAGACTAAGATGATCCATGTCTAAATGAAATAAATTGTACAAGTGACCTATATGTGTTAAGTGCCACTAATTTCTTGGGATCAAAACTCCAAACCTTATATTTGTGAGAAATGACATGCTAAACATCACTATTAAATAAGTTTATTCCTCTTCTAATGAACGATTGTATTCCAAATGATCAACAGCATGTTTGAGAAGTGTTTATACACCATTTAAACTAAAAATAGATATAAATGAGTAATAAATAAGTGAGTAGTGTAGGTTCCTCAAAATATATGGATAAAAAATAATTTGAGTGTTTAAATAATTTATAAACATGAGCCAAACATAGGCCACGAGTTCTTGAGCGACTTTGAACACACCATATGGTTTACATGTTTTTTTTTTTTTATTTATCAAAGAGTGAATTATATGAGCTACTTGTATTGGGGTTTGTGGTAATGTTTCTATTTAATTTGTTGGGTTTTGTTAATCAAATCGGATTAGGGCATGTGTGATTTGGAGTATTCAGGTTGAAGACATCAAAATAGGGTCTAAGAGGAAAAATAAGTTTCAATGACATAGGAATAGCGCTCGCCTGCCACTCGAGGGGTAGGGTGAGATTTGGAGCAGCGAGCATTTTGCTCGCCTAGCTCGAGACTAGCGCTCGAGCGGTGAGCGGTCCAAATTTTTTCATATTTCTTACTTTTACGCGATTTCTTGACCTAGTTTCTATCTTTAAGGCTATTTTTAGGGTTGGAATGCAACCTATAAAATATCATACTCTTCTTTACAAGTTTTGTATTATAAAAAGTTAGAATCATTGAGTAGGAACATAATTATTGTATTTTCTCTCCATTATAGTAGTTAATAAAATCATTAATTCCTCTAGCAAATTAAATTCTTGTCTTTGTGTTCATCTTGTTATTGTGATCAATACTTCATATCGTACCATATAATTTCGTCCCTTTCCTAACATAATTAATTGTTAATTTATAAGAATTCCGATGTTTTTCCCAAATTCGTGGTTGATTGATCTTAAGAATCAAAAGGTTAATCTCAAAATTTAGATGTTTTCTTGGATCTTGAAATGATGTTATGAAGATGTAAAATAATGATCAACCACACTTTTATACGTTCATAGGGTAGGACATATATAGGAAAAAGTGTTTGGGATAAAAAGTAATTAAAAAATCAAGTATTTGAAGCAAAATCGATTTCTGAACATCGACAATCGCTTGAGCACTAAGCTAGCGACAAGTGAGCAGCAGTTGTGCAGTTGTTAGTATTTTTATTATAAATTCTCTCTCGATATTTGATTGAGGTGATTCAAAATGCGTTGGAAAGTTAACTCTTACAATTCTTCTAATAGTAGCCTTGTCCAAATTCTATTGTTTTCTATGTGAAAAATGTGAAGCAAGTTACGACTAGAAATTTGGAACATAACTTGTGCTCCTCTTTGATACCCTTTAGACTTTTTATTTCATTCCCTTGATCATATGTGATCTTCTTGGAGATCTTGGACTCCTTCAAGAATTATACTACCCTCCAAAATATTCCTTAACTTTTACAATTCTTTTGTAACAATTATATTTTTTTACAATAACCCTTTTGTCTAAAGAATTGCCAACATAACTAAAAATCTCCCCCTTTGACATTCGGTGACAAAACTATACAATACATATCAATTTCATAAATAAAAAACTAATCTACCCAAACTTAAATTGAATGTCTGTCTCTTGCATTTCTTGAAACTTATTTCCTGAAATCAATAACTCAAATATCAAGTATAAAAGCACGTGATAGATGAAATATAATAATTGAAATAGACTATCATATATTAGCTAGATTGAGAAGCAATACTAATGTTAATCAAAACACCATCTAAAACATTAATATCACAAATATCAAAACTCAAAAATTCTGAGCATTCAAAATTATCATCCCTCATTAAAAAAATAAAAAATAAAAAAAAAATCTCCCCCTTACTATAAAATAAACTAAAATTTAAAATGTATCTCATCATCTCTCCCCCTTTTTATCACAAATGAAGTAGGTAACAATATATAATAATTCAAAAATGTGATAGCATGTACAAGCGTAATCAATGATCAGTAAATTTTTCCATACACACAGTTCAAGTCTAAATGAAATAAATTGTACAAATGACTCATGTGTGTTAAGTGCCACTAATTCCTTGTGATCAAAACTCCAAACCTTATATTTGTGAGAAATGACATGTTAAATATCACTATTAAATAAGTTTATTCCTTACTAATGAAAGTTAAACCAATAAGCTTATTAGGACCTTTAAATTATATTCATTTTTCACGAAAATTATTCTTTTCTCTAACTTACGTTGAGCATATATTTCAGTACAATGTTATTATATTTTAATTTTAGTTTTCAACTCATCGTTTTTCTTAATTTTCATATCTTATGTGTAGATTCTTCTCCATTAAGAGACTAAGATGATCTATGTTTAAATGAAATAAATTGTACAAGTGATTCATGTGTGTTAAGTGCCACTAATTTCTTGTGATCAAGACTCCAAATCTTATATTTGTGAAATGACATACTAAACATCACTATTAAATAAGTTTATTCCTCTACTAATGAATGATTGTATTCCAAATGATCAACAACATGTTTGAGAAGTGTTTATACACCGTTTAAACTAAAAATACATATAAATGAGTAATAAATAAGTGATTAGTGTAGGTTCCTCAAAATATATGGATAAAAAATAATTTGAATGCATATAAATAATTTATAAATATGAGCCAAACATAGGCCATGAGTTCTTGAGCGACTGTGAACACACCATATGGTTTACATAGTTTTTTTTTTTTTTTTTATCAAAGCGTGAATTATATGAGCTACTTGTGTTGGGGTTTGTGGTAATGTTTCTATTTAATTTGTTTGGTTTGGTTTTGTTAATCAAATTTGATTAGGGCATATGTGATTTGGAGTATTGAGGTTGAAGACATCAAAATAGGGTCTAAGAGGAAAAATAGGTTTCGATGACGTAGGAATAGCGCTCACCTGCCACTCGAGGGGTAGGGCAAGATTTGGAGCAGCAAGCATTTCGCTCGCCTAGTTCGAGCGGCAAGCGGTCCAATTTTTTTTCTTATTTCTTTCTTTTACGCGATTTCTTGACCTAGTTTCTATCTTTAAGGCTATTTTTAGGGTTGGCATGCACCCCATAAAATAGCAGACTCTTCTTTACAAGTTTTGTATTATTAAAAGTTAGAGCCATTTTGTAGGAACATAATTATTGTATTTTCTCTCCATTATAGTAGTTGAATAAAATCTTCAATTCACCAAATTAAATTTTCGTATTTGTGTTCATCTTATTGTTGTGATCAATACTTCATATCGTACCATATAACTTCGTCCCTTTCCTAACATAATTAATTATTAATTTATGCCAAAAAAAAAAAAAAAAAGTGTGCGGTTCTAGTGTCATGATTGTGTGAATTTCTTTGATGCTATTATCACCTGAAATAGGAATTTGCATGCCTTTTAATTTGGGTGTTCTGTACTACAATTGATAGATGAACATATAATTAAAGCTTGTGAATGTCTTCTCCCGTTTTAATATTTTTGATGAATTTTTCAACATAAGTACGTACTTTTTATTTCTTTTATTTCTTAACAGATCGAAGATTGCTTTCTTGTCCAAAAAAAAAGCTTATAAATCTAATTTGTGCATGATACTTTGTAATTAAACCGATTTACTAATCTCTTCAAGTTGTTTTATATTTAATAAATGAATCGCACTTTGTCTTTGAACTTCATTAAAATTTATTTCTTGATGTATTTTGAAGATTTTTATACTATGGTATTTGTTAATAATTGTAGTTGTAATTAGATCATTTCAACTTCTTTTCCATATTTATGATTATTCACCTTACATAATTACAAAATATTTTAATATAAATTTGACCCCATTTGTTTTCTTGGTTCATGTTGCATCTTTGTTTAGGATGATATGCCCACGTCAAAAGTTTTAGTCAAATCAAATGCACCTTCAACATCTAACAAAATTTGTTGCATTGAGGTCTCATCTAATAAATATATATATTTTCATAAACAATTTATATATGTAATAGATTCAACATCTAACAAAATTTGTTGTATGGAGGTCTCGTCTAATCAATATATATTTATGTAATACAACTATAGATTCAATATCAATCCAACATCTGAAAGTAATACTTTTACAGCATTTATAAAATATCTAAAGCAACGTGTAATACAAATTTTACTATGACTAGTATCTATAAATAAAGCACTACAACATGATGTCTGATTATGTGAAATATTTTTGTTCAACTCTCAGTATCACCAATTTATGAAAATTATGAACATATAAAAAAGGAATTTCAAATGTAACGAGACATGGTAAAAACACTAAAATTTAAATGAATTAAGAGTATTTTAAGCTAAGCCCGAAAAGGTAACTGGAAATAAGTTTTTTAAATAAATTATTTATTTTTGAAAGTTAAAAATAAGTAAGTTGCTTAAATTTTGACTATGAGATACGTAAGAGTGTTGCATGCAAAAGAAATAACTTTTAATTTTACTTTTTTACTTATAAGTACATAGAAGAGGTTATTCACTTATTATCGAGACAAAAAGCTAAGCCTTTTTTTGGCTCATGTTTATAAACACTCATATCACTTTTTATTTACATTTTCAAGGCATTCAAGAATACCATCCACTTATCCGGTATTCGTCTGAATCTATTTATAAATTAAATAATTTATAAATACTTTCCAAACATAACTTTACATTTTCTAAGATTTGCCAGAAATTTTCTAAATACATTTTATCTTTAATCTGCTGGCTTTTGAATATATAGATAGTTCAACTAAATTATACACATTTATTTTGTACAACTGAAGGTGTAAATTGACTTGGATCTTATAATACTCTTTTTAAAATTGACTTGGAGGGTAATGAGTACTGACCATTATAAAATTTTAAATTCTCCGAAAGTGACTTGACACGCAAAATACACGATGATTTCATACTTATCTCTTGTTTGGTAAAAATTAAAATCAGATTTTAATAAATTTTGATAAAAGTTAATGAAATATATGATTAAAAAGTTGTAGAACCGTCGGGTCTAAATATAATTATGGAACCGTTCGGACCACAATTAATTTTTTTAACATTTACAGCAACACTATATAAATACA